>WURT03023472.1:0-15690 GCA_009936505.3 Holothuria glaberrima | reverse complement strand
ATACAAAACATTGGTCTTCAATGTGAAGCCATGACGTCACACTTGCTTGCTGCAAGTTCACTTTTGGTAGAAAATGTTCAAGTTCAAACATAAATTTGGGTCTGGACTATTCTTTTATTAAAGCTTTACAGCGGGAGAAAATTTGGAATTGTAAACCGGTCTTGAGTTTGAAATTACAATAGCAGGGCCCTGTTTCATAACGAGTTACGATCGATCTTAAGTTTGATCTGCCATGCAATCGTCCTATGGAGATCAAACTAAAGAACGATTTTAACCCTTCATGAAACAGGGCCCAGATGTTGCTGAGTTTGGTAAATGAATCTCGTGTGATCGATCATTGGTCAAAAGTTCATTGTTTATTCAGTTGTTAAATGTAAAATATAAAATGGCCGAGAGGGCACTAATTTGTGATTACCTTTTGCAGGATTGAATTTGAATGTTTCTCCATTTGGATAATAATTTTCTGGAAAATTAAACTTCTATTGCACAACATTTTGAATATTGGGTTCATAAAGTCTATAAGCCTTGTGAACAGGTGAATGTAATTGAGTTCAGAGCAAAATGTGATTGGTGTAGGTTTGTGGCGTACAATGCGTAATACTACAGGTTTTGCAATATATTATGTTCCATTCCTTCTAGATTGCGTGGGGCTCTCTTGGCAGAGCAACTAACTTCTTCGAAGTTAGAAATTGTTTTTCACAATCGTCAAAAGAAGGAACCTTAGTTGGAAAAAAGATTACTTTGCTGCAAACAGACAATCATATTTAAGGGAAAACTGTTTTGCTTTAAATGTTGCAGTACAGTACCGTTGTTTCACTTGCTCTACTTAAAACAGAAAGGTGTAAGGTTTAAACATGTTCCTGCTTGAAGACAAGAATGCCTGCGTGTCTGAGTGAGCATCTCTGTAAGTTTGTGAGTCAATAAATGATTCGATTTATATGCCGTAAGTAGTACTGTAGCATTTCAAAGATGTCTATGTGTGGGTGAAAATAACAGT
This sequence comes from Holothuria glaberrima, assembly GCA_009936505.3. Classification (NCBI taxonomy): domain Eukaryota; kingdom Metazoa; phylum Echinodermata; class Holothuroidea; order Aspidochirotida; family Holothuriidae; genus Holothuria; species Holothuria glaberrima. The sequence goes on along the minus strand of WURT03023472.1, from coordinate 14,693 downwards.
CGGCTAGTTAACTGGTCCTCCCGAAGATGGCGCTTCAGTCCGAGGCCCAACATAAGACAGACAGACTTCGTCGGCTGGGCAACCGACTTTAAAGGCAACCAAATACCGAGTTGAAGGGCGTACCCAGAGAAAACCCACGTACATCAAGAGGGATTCTAACCCACTCTCATGTGAAACATATCGGTACACAGCAGCTGGAATAGACCACTTTGCCACTGTGGGTGAGAGGGAAGCTGATACTTTACCGACATCCCCTCTTTTCACACAATGTCTCTCCAGAGGTGGGCTGGTCAATGGTCCCCAGTCGTCCGTCCTTTTGCGCACTAGAATAAGTTATGGTTGGTTTACAGTTAGCTGGTTAACTGAACTAGTTTCAAATGCATTTTACAACATTAAAAAATATTAGCCGACATTCATTACATATTTGTCCACAGCGATCAGTTGACCCTTGCAATCCTACAGCTTAGGGAGGGAGGAGTTCTAGCAAAATTGCGTAAGAATTGGTGGTTTGATAAAGGACAGTGCCAGGAGTCAGCTAAGGTAATTCTCTTTCATTTTGGAACAATAACAACTCTCATCTCCCCAAAGAAGGACAGAAAGTGATAAAGTTACTCAGTTTAATGAATTTACAGACGAATTACCAGTGAAAAGACTTTATACGATGTAAAAATATCATTGAGTTTGATGAACACATGTTATTTAGTGAAAAGACTTTTATATGATGTAACAAGATAAGGCCACTTAGTTTAAGGAATACCCTTTTCTAGGGAAAAAACTTTATATGATATAATGAGATGAAATCATTTACTTTAAAGCATGTGGACAGTTGTTTCACTCAAACATGTAAAATAGTATGCTTTCCAGATGAAATATTGTTGAAACTATTTGCATATTGTCTCCGTTCTTAACATAAACCACTTCAAAGTTCGACTGTTTCTGAGATTTCTCATTAGCTATACAAAAATTATGATTTGGAGTACATATGTGTCAATCAAAATGTCTGTATTTCCTTTTCTAATTCTTTAAAAATTATCTGTTAATTGACAACTGTCTTTGGAATTAAGGTTAAACCAAGGATAACTATAGCGCATACCTCATAGGTTACTCTTCCCAGGCCACAAATAATAATATGAAGCTCATGTTTATTCATGATATCTGTATAAAACAGTAATTGTTTTGTAAAATGGTCAATATTTGACGGATTGTTATGGAATATGGGCTATTTTTTAACTTTTAAATGAGTTTATATCAATTAGGCAGAGGTGAACTTAACATGTCCACAGACCTTTAATGAAGACATTGTGATAGTAGGGAAAAAACTTTATATGGTGTAAGAAAATGAAGTCGTTTAGTTAAGTGAAAACACTGTTAATGTGAAAACAATTTTACATGAAGTAACATAATAAACTCACTTGGTTTACACAGACACATTTCCAATTAAAAAACTTTGTAAGAATTATAAAATTGATCGGTGTCTGCGTTTTTTTTTTCTTCAAAATTATTACAATTGTAGTTGCAGTAAGTATCTTAAAAAATAATAACTAATGATTCTGTGTTATTTGACTTAATTGGAAAAAGTCTTAAACTTGATGATAAACTTTGTTCGAGATTGTGTAACACACGATACCGCTAAGAATAAATGCTTATAATATTTTTGTATATACCGTTTAGGTACACGATTAAAGATCTGAACCATTTATCTTGTTTGTATATATTCAGGACCAGCCGAGCGCCCTCAAATTAAGCAACGTTGCCGGGATATTTTACATTCTTATCATTGGATTAGGGGCCTCCCTTATTATAGCAATAATTGACTTTTACTGGAAGTCCAGGACAGATGCTCAAAGAGATAAGGTAAGTCTATAACTTCTGCAAAAAGCACACAATCATGTTGACGGTGTAGTAACATATTCGTTACAAACACTGTAACTTAAAACCTATATAACTGTTATAAAATGTATACAAACGTCGCTATGAAAGTAAGAGAAGTAGTACAAAAGCTTCAAAATTATTTTCATTAGGTAACGTAATTCATTGACTTTACCTCTCTTGAACCACAGTTAAAACTTTCAAATTGAAATTACGAGAAATACGTTACACACTCACACAAAACATTTATTGGTTTCGCACAACGGTAAGAAATGAAGCGACATTTAAAGACGAGATAAAACTCAGACCCATGAATCCAGGAAAAATCCGATGCAATCACAGGTTTGAAATCCTCGTGGGACTAAAGGAAGCTGTGATTAGATAGCTAGAGATGAAGTGAAGAAAGAAAGAGAACATGAGGAAAATTATCTTTTAACAAACTTAATACGAGCCTGCAAATGGGAATAGAAAAAAATAATTATATATTTGGATTTATTACTCTTCTAGGGGTCCTAATTGAAATGTGGAAAAACACTTAAATAAAGCAATTCTTCGTTGGGCTTTTCCGTTTATATCTATTTCAGATTGGTATTAAGCGAGCTATGAGAAACAAAGTCCGATCGTCCGTTACTGGGGAGAGGGGTTTCAGACCGGTTCCTCTCGTGTTAGAGTCGGTCAACTCAAGCGGCAAGGTGAGATCTTACTATTCGACATTGATTGAGAACAAAGTCATGAAAATATTTTAAAAGCAGTAAATTTATAGGAGAAAAATATCACAAAAAACACTTACTGAAGATTATGCTCTAAAAATAAGACTATATTATCACATCACTGCTGCAGTGCATATATAGCTGTTTGTCTCTTTATTTCTCAATCAGTACCTTCAATAAAAGATTATACATTAATACACTGCCTCAAGTTACATAATTAAAATGTTTAGGAAGTCACAAACTTCCCATTAAAAAATATGAAAACACATTACAAAGACAATACATTTTATTGTCTCAGTGTTTGTTGTTGTTTGAATTCTTTAAAGTCTCAAAACACTTCATTTATTATTTAACTTGCAATGGTTTGTATAGAGCAATCAAATATTCCTATTTCGAGTACGGAGTAAGATATGGTGGTACCATAGGCGTAGGAAGCTGTTCGAGACTTGGGGCTGAACCTTGTCTCAGATCGCCGTCTTGAGGGATTTTTGGATATTTGAGGGTCATTAGATGCAATTTGGTGCATCATGGACAAATTTTAAGGTAAATTACTGCAAATTTTTGGCATTTTTTACAGAAGAGACAAATAAGGGGTTTACGTCCTTGGATCTAGGGGGTGGAGGCATAGTTCCGCCCCACCACATTTTTAACTGGGGGGGTTAGCCCCCATCCCCCTTCCCCCGCTTCCTACGCCTATGGATTTGTTTTAACTGTATTCTAGTCTCTACTTTATTTCTATGTGTGACGCAATAGTCAGAACTGATTCCTTTGAAGAAAAACTGGTGTTTGAAACATCACAACCAAGTTAAACAGTGGGGGTACTCGTGTAATGACTGAGGTATATGAAGACTTACAACGAAGCCAAACTTCCAACTACAGCTCTGTAGTGTGACTGCAAATGGTTTATTTACCATAAACCCACAAAATGAAACCATACAAAACAAAACAAAGAAAAACATTGTAGTATTCTCTTATATAAACCTACACACATAAAAATATATACATAAAATCGATGGTCAACTTCATTTAATTAACTCCTCGCATTTGCACATTTTCCTGTTAACCTTAGAAACATACAGATTGACTCATTTTCCGTTAAAATTTCTTCCTCACTCACATTTACGTTTTCCATACCACAAATCTTTCTCTCTCTAGATTCGTATATCTGGACTTGGATAATATCATACTTCTTAGGTGTTACAATCTATTTCTTTGCTGGTAGCATCACATTTGTTTCAAGTGGACTGAGCATTAAAGGAATTATAAAATATTTTTAATACAATATTCTCTACTAGCCCGTGATTCTTACTAGAGTGAGCGTTATTACAATAGTAGTGGCTACCTTAAATCAACATTCTCAAACTTCAGACAACTATACACTTAAAACTATCAGCCCACACCGTCTAATTTCTTGGCTGCTTATTTCAGACCATGAGAAACAAAATAAAATATACTTACAACTCAAGAACTTCCTTGAATTGGTTTATTCTGGAGTTCAGATATAGCAAGAACCGTTTAACTGCGACTCTCTTTAGCCGGAAAAAACTTAGCATTTGCTCTCCTTAGCAAAAACTTACTGCTCTCTTTAGCAGCCTGGAGAAACTGTTCTGCTCTCTTTAACAGAATCTATTGTTCTACTCCCTTTAGCAGAAAAATCTGTGTGTGTGCGTGTGTGTGTACTCCTTATATCTACAGAAGACCACTTCATCACAAACCTTTTCTCACCTGATAACTCTAACGCTTTTTCTTCGTTAACCTCCATCCCTAGGTATACGGAACTAATTCCCTTGCCCATTCCCAGACATAATTCACCAGCTTATTGCATTTGATAGGCGATGTATCTCTGACTCACAGCCAAGGATGGTCAATGCTTCTTTTTATACAATGAATATTATGAACATCCTTGCACAGTACAAGATTCATGTGGAGGGTGAACCTAAATAATTTTGCATCCTCCTCCTCCGTGACACCTTTGTTTCAACTATACTCTAGTCTCTAGGCTCCACACCCCCAATAATTTCCCCATTGACTTACACACTAAATTAGCTCCGTTCGAGGCCCCTGCAGCCTTGTCAAAGTTCACAGCTATTTCAAGCTTTTGAAGCTTTTGTAGGGTACACCCACCCCTAGTTCTCTTCAACATAACAGAAAACGTCACTTTTTGATATGAAGTTTAAAAACAGTCTAAATCACCTTCAATCCACCCCAAATTTTCAACATCTACACTTTGGCATGTTCTCTTTGAGATTCATGGAGTTTCATTAACCAATAGGCGGGTTATCATGACGAAATGTGGTCTAAACCGGAGTTAAAAGTACTACTTCGGGGTTGTGAGGCCTCTACTTGATTTCTATATGACGCAATAGTCAGGACTGATTCTCTGAAGAAAAGCTGGTGTTTGAAATATCACAACCAAGTTAAACAACATTGTAGTATTGTGTAAGAGTTGCCAATACATCAAACGAATTTTAAGTTTATGCAAAAACGTCTTAAATCTCGTTTTTAAATAAGCTAAATTTGAGCTTATCTCTAAGTCTTCTGCACAAAACTGTAGATTATAGGAAAGTTACAATCCTCTGAGGACATGGAGCTTTTTAGGTAAACCTTCCTTGAAAATGTATTTATCAATAGAAATCTTTCATGTTTAACTGGTTTTTGTTAATTTAATCACGGTTCTTATTCCCCCTCATTTAGCATTTCACCGAAAGTGAAACAATTGGTGAGGTTTTTTTTTTTATTTTTTTATTTTCCATGGTTACAGAGTCTTCATGGTGAAAAGAAAGACCTACTGAAAAGAGAGAATGGTCAAACTGACGTTTAGAAAAGTAAAAGACGTGCTCTTATGCTCACCACGAAAGCTAAATGATATAGTACATAATGTCCTATGAACTCACGCGCTGACGTGTAGGATTATTTAGAAAACACATGCAACTTAAACTGCATGCAGTCTCGTGAAAAGATTTTTCTGTTAAGTCGCAAGAGTGGTTATTTTGTGTTGTGGGAAGTTAGGTTGTTTGTATAAACCCTCAAGTGACTGATACATCAAGAAACGTCAAGGCAAGCTACGTCGGAAGAAAACTTATTAACAAGATGTCTTCCTCTTGATGGAGATGGACCGAAAACGGATAACCGGGGACAAAAGGAACATGAAAATGAAAGTGTATCTGAGGAAAACAGGGTTTTTTTCATTTTATGCTAAAAGGCGACAGAAGAAAATGAGCTTAGTACAATAAATGTTGGAGACTATTTAACCAGGGAGACTCCCTGATTTAACCCATGGGATGTAATGAACATTTACTTAAACTTTTCACTTCATCAATGGCTCTGCAAAAGCAAGTTTCTGTCACATCTTTATATGTTTCTTAGTTCATATAACAGTCATTCCTTAACATTAAAACAGAGAGGAATGGGTCTCTGAATTTTGTAAATAAGGCGGAAACGTCAGGTGTCCAGGTTGGATTTTTGTACAACATTTAGTGCTACATTGAAGTGAGTGCTGTTTAATTTGAATCTTGTCTTCAATAAGTATTCATGGCTATAAAACCTTTCAAAGGGCCAAGTTACCTCGTCCCAGACAGTATATATTCTCCCAACTTAATTCTAGCCTCTCCTCAAATTTGAAAAGTATTGGTTTACTGTGATTCTCAATCATAGATAGCCTGTACTGACTTTTATTGTTCAGGGTTACACTTGTATGTGCGATTTTAATGCCCCTGTTTTATATTGTCTACATTACGTACTTACATAGCACATCTGACCGCGTGTTTGGTCTAGTGGTAGAGCATCTTCCTCTCACGCGGGAGGCCCGGGCTCGATTCCCAGGTCGAGTCATACCAAAGACTCTAAAAATGGAACCCACTGCCGTTGTACGTGATGCTCTGCATAAGCAATGGAGTAAGGGAAAACAATCCAGTGCCCCAAAACTGGAAAAAAATGCAGTGGGCGCCGCTAGATTAAACTAAGAGGTTATAAGATGAGGCGTAAAACCCCATCTAACTACACATACGCTGTAGCTATAGGCACTACATCTGAATGCATGACTCTGGTTGTTTGTCTCCCAGTCCCCATGATGCTTTGTATGCTTGACGTTATCATTGAAGTCTGTTATTAAAGTGTAGTCACCAATTGTGAATGCAGATATTCAAGGTTCCTAATCACTTTTGGAGTGATGCCAGAGCAGTTATTAACGTAAAAAGAAATTACATTTTATGTCAACACCTATGTATACCTTAGGGCAATATTTGCTTCGTTCAGCTATCTGTAAAAGTCATCGACCGTGTTATGGACATAAATATTGAGTATTAAGCTGTTTATTGATATAATCATATGACAGGCTGCACTTGAGTGTTTACAAAACTGTCACCAGAAAGTCATTCGTGCTTGCAAAAGTCACTGTTCCTGACCGAGATACTTCATGGACGTTGAGCATCAAGACACTGCTTTTAAAATGAATGAAGTTTGCTAACCTATATCCTTTTGTGACGTTGCAGCCTCTACTGCAGATCAAGGAAAGCCAACAGAATAGTGCTTCCTCTCGAAAGAAACTGACTTAAAATTATATGACAGTAATCGCCAAAGTAGCAGATAATTCTTTTTTGCGTTTTAAAGATATGCAAACGAAAAGATAACACATTTAATGCAAATTTCCATTGTCATATCAGGGACACAATAGTTATTTTGTAGTTATGTAGTAATTTCTAGTCTTGAACCAATTTTTTGATGAAGATAATTGAAATCTTTGCTATGTAGATTATTTTTAAAATTGATATGTTCGAAAATTCGAAGTAGGCCTACTGAAAGTTACATCCAGAGCTAAGCATGTAGAAAAGTATAGGCTGATATGGATTGAAAGGAAGCAATACAGAAGACTCTGATACATCAATAACTCATGCAAATCATCATTTAAACATAATATGGTCAAATATTGAACAACCAAACGATTTTCTCTGGAGAACGAAAAAAACCGTAAAAGCGTTGTTTGATTTGATTTGTTTGTGATATGTACCTCATGATGTATACATTTAACGAGTTTTCAAATTTTAGAGCTATCCAACTCTTCCTTTTTAAATTTGAAAAAATATGATCGCTTGTGGCAAGTAGGAGAATCTTTTCAAACATTGACTAAATCCCCCCCCCTCCCTCAAAAAAAAATCAAAAGGACTGTTAAATTTGAACCAAATTCTATCAAACATTTGACAAGATTTTGATCAGTACCTCCATCTGACTGAATATTTTAGAGTAAACCTCACTCATAGTTGAATGTTTCACGAATTTGGTCTTTCTCAGGCAGACAAACGGACAGATAGATAGACAGACAGAGAGACAAACAGACAGACTGACTGACAAATAGATAGACTGACAGACTGACAAATAGATAGACTGACAGACTAATGTCAGTTTGTCACACATCATGCAGACAGACAGACAGACAGACAAACAGACAGGCTGGTTGATACACAGACAAACTGGGCACCGTTTGTTTGGGGTAACAACTAGTATACAGAGTTGTAATCAAGTCGCGACTCGAGTCAGACACTTTCGACACCACCTGTCTTGGAAAGTTCTGGGAAGTTTTCCGCTATTGAAATAACACAGAGACTCGAGTCGATGACTTGACTCGAGTCCCTAAAATAGCTGTAGTTGACTTAATTTGCCGGGTAAAGAATAACTTAGTTACAATTCTGCTAGTATGGATCCCCCTCCTTTTCAGTGTAGACACCACACACTTAAAAAATTCTCATATTCTGTTATGTGGCTAAAGATATAACTTGGAGTAATATCAAATTCTCATTATTAAAGTTTAACGATTACCATCCCATTACTATCCTTTCGTCAGAAGCAACTCCGATGTCTTTAGGACAATTATGGCGGTTATTCGCCATAAAGCCATTTTCACTGAAATGTCAAATTCACAAAATAAGGCATATTGTAAATCCTCTTTAGACTGATCTCATGCTAAATCTTGTCGCAATAATAAAGACGCAAGCACTATGCAGTCTACTTACAAGCAATACTCAAACTAAAGAGATCTGCAGTACACACTTAAAACGCAGCGACGTAGTTAATGTTTTGGATATATTTGGTATACCTCTTTTTGAAAGTATGAAAAACTGCGCTCTAAATGTTAAATGCTGTTTTGACAGTACTTTCGGGGTGCTGAGGTCAAATCAGCCCCAAAAGTTCTGTTTTAGCACTTTCACAGTGCTAATTGTACAGCACTTTAACAGTGTTGGCAGCTATGAGAAGTAAAGGAGCCGGTTTATGTAGCTAACATATTAAAGAAAACTACATTACTAGAAGAAATGGTATGTATTTGGTTTCGACTCTTATAAGGTACAGGTATTTGTCAACCCATTATTTAACGTGACTGTTTAAAATAAATATATTCAAAAGAATGGTATTCTTTATGATTTTCATGTTATAAACAAATATTACGCTATGTTACGATAATTTTTGTCCTTATAAGACTTTAAAGCGTCTAGATACTATTCATAAATATTACGGTATATTTATGGAAAGTATCTAGACGCTATGAAATCTTCTAGGACAATCTAAGTTTGTAATGCATTGTAACAAAAATTGTGTTTTTGTCAAGTTAACAGTATGCCTTACCAATATCTACTTTGCCTGTACAGTTAAGTGTTTCACCCATCTGCTTTGTCTTATAGTACCTCCTTGGTTTTAGGAGAGTTTTATGTGTCTTGCTCCTAGCAATGTCGCCTCAGGGTCGCTGGACACGGCCTTGCCCGCGACATACATGAAAGCCTAGGATTTGCTTGGCAACAGGTGCTGGATTGTGCAATTATTTTGAAACGGTTTACGTATTGCCTTAATGTATAGAGCTGAATATTCATGTGGTTTATAAATGTTGTATCTAAATATAAATGTTGTAAGAAATAGGCCTGTTACCTGTCTGGCAGTCGATCAGACCGCGTATTCTCAATACGAATTGGCTGCACTACAAGTATTCGCTCAAAGAGGAGATCCTTGAATTGCAGCATTGACACGCTTTCTTGAGAAGGAATACATCCCTACAGCCTTGGTTGGACAAGACATGGCTAAAGTACTGTTCATGTTTTACGCAAGAACTGTAAGGTCGTTGTAACAGTCACTGTGATCGATAAATCGTTGTGGTAATCATTGTGACATCCATTGTGACTAATTTGTAGCAGTCGTTGTTGCAATACCAGTGTGAAAGTGCATACTATGAAGTATTTCAACACATTATTCTGTTCACCAAATTAAGCTTTGAGCCAGTGCAAAGAGGGCAATTATGACATATGATTTCTTAACAGGTGAGGCAAGGGACATAGAAAAAGAAAAAAAGTTATGGATCGGAATTGTGCATTGCAGGTTTATGTGTCGACGCAAACATGGTAGTCCGAAGTCTAAAATGACGAAATGAATTGTCATCATGCCCCAAACTTCCGAACAATGTATGTCCCGTCTTTTATTCATATATATATATATATATATATATATATATATATATACTGTAAAGAAAGAAGGGGGTCATCTCCAATGTCTACTTCTTTCCTCTGGCAACCTACCTGCCTGCCTACCGAATTTTCGTCTGTGAATGCATCACACATGTAATAAGCAACGAAACACGAAGCGTCGAAAAATTTATTTGGTCACTATGATATTGTTCCAATCTTTGACAGCCATACATGCATTATAAGACGTAAAAGAGCTAATTAATTGGAAGGGAAGAAGTTTGCCAACTTAATTGATACTTATCAACGATCTGTCTATGATATATAAGAACAACATGGGAAAAGAAACCGGTTTTTATATCAGATAGCAAAATTGCATTAAACCGAAGCGAATCTGAGGAAAAGGGAAAAATTATTGAAAACATTTAAATTTGATCGGCCGTTTCCATAAAAAACATCAAAATTGTCGTACTTTGAAGGATTCATTTGTCCAGTAAACCATTTTCTACTGTATATTATAGTTGTTTTGTACCGTAATTGTTTGGAAATGTGTGTGTGTTGTCCTAGTAAGTGTCTGCCTTATTGTGGTTTTATATTGTTTAACGGTTTACAGGAGCTGACCACCACTAACCTTTTAAAGTATATAAGTTATATAGCAGGAGTTTGTTTTCACCTTTTTATACACATGTTACACTGTTTGTAAATATAACACTGAACCTCACAGCGGTAGGGCCGAAATAACGCACGCCAGTTTTCACATTGGAATTATGCTTCGAAGAATTTAATAGCAGCTTTGGTTTAAATCAGCATAACTGCCATGTAACTACATAATTATGCTCTTCATTGCAAAGGTACTCTACATTAGTGCAGATGGTTTTTCTTGCTCATGCCGAGCTGTCGTACATTACTATAAATCATTTGCGTTACAACAGAGCTTGATAAAATAGCATCCGAAGATGAAATTGAGCAGTATTGCTTATGGTGGAACGGTTTATTTTATTTGTTCTATTTGCTTATGTACATGCATGCAATGATATGAATAGTCAACATTTTAGGCACAGTCAGTGATACCTAGTAATTTATATATTCCCTTTCTTTCATGTGGAAAGACTTACTGGAAGAAATATCACATTTAATAAAAAAGAGTGGATTTGTGAGTCGACATAATCTGGCGAAGAAGCTCAACCATAAAGAGCAGAACCCGTCGATTTAATCAAATGTAGTATTGATTAATTTATTACATAGATATAGCTTAGGTCTTTTCAAGCTGGTATTTGCACTCTGTTCTAGTATAGAGCTACCTCCTACGAGGAGTCAACTCCATGGTTCTAATTGGAAAAATAGTGCAAATTTAGATGAGTTAGTGATATAACATAAGAAAGATGAAAAGAAAGACCAATAAAAGATGAAATATTAATAATTTTATACAAGGAGCATTTCTTATTTCCACTTTTCATATTTTGGTATTTTTCATGATAACGCTTCAGACAAATCTGTAAAGAGGGAATTCCTCTAGTTTGGGCAAACGGAACGTACTGGCAGGAACAATCAAGTTTCGTGACATTATAAAACGATACCAACCACGCCACGGAGAAGTCGTCATTATTCATGAAAATCAACATATTTTTCGACAAATTTGTGAAAAAATCAGTTCAAATCACGTTGGCATATAATGTTTCCCTACGCTGAATTTACAGGTAGCCGGATTGCTAAATCAGTCATTCCCTGTAGAATTTTCTTGTAAATGTAATCACACAATATAAGTCTTTGTTTCAGTGAGATCGAACAGGGGCGTGACCTTGGGCTGCCCTAATAAAAACACGAGGAGATAAAGTTATGTTTAGTGTCCCCTCTCCCATGCCCCCCATGTTTGCAATGTAAATCCAAAAATTTCATTTAGCCTATCAATCTTGAATGCAACTGTGCAAGACCTTGTTTGGAAGTGTCATTTCCTGCATTCTGGGAGAAATATTAGTCTAAACTTTTTCGGACTTCATACCCATATGTCTGATGGTGGCACTTTTATCAGGTGGTGTCAATGAAATTTTAAGAGAAACATCAGTCTGCTGCACCTTCGTCATAGTACTCAATGACATTTTAAAAGGGTAGGGTCTGCCCTGAAATATCTCCTGGTTGAAAAAGTAACGAGGTGAATAGGGCCTTAAAAACGACAATCTGGTCCCGACATCGACAATTTGTTGGCTCGACCTGAGAAGGGGACCCTGCCTTTGTAGATAGACCCGCCTTTTTTGATATCTGTGAAAGCAAGATAAACAGGCTAAATAGGTCCACCCAACCGCCCAATCCTACAAAATGAATGGGGATCGAAATGCACTTACTAAAAGTTTGAAGCAATTCATCTTTCTAAGGCTAAAAAGTTTCTTTATGTGAGGAACGCATAATTATGTAATATGAAGTATAATCTTCTTTCGTAACGAAGTGGTGGAAAAGAGTGAAAGTCGCCGGTTCCTGCTAGCTCTCCTTTGAAAATGTAAAGAAATCATCTGAAAACGCATATAGCATTGGGTGCATGGGCAGACTACAAAATGTCGTCCACAATATCAGCCTCAATTTTGTACTCATATATCCCCTCTATGAATGTTTACTTTGTGTTAAGTAAAGCGGCAGTGCTGTAGTAAGTGCCCCGTTTTTTATATTTTGATAGAGAATGCGTTTAAATGAATGTGTCTGGGTCACGACGATGCATAGGCTTACTTATGTACATATTTATGTAGTAAGCTGAATGTCTACTTAGGTCCTTCGGCGAAAAACAGACGGTTTCGGTTAAAAAAGTCTCCCTGTCTGGTGCACTTTGCATGACTACGTGTGGCACTGGTACACCTACAATTAAATGAATGGAGAAAGGCATCACGAACTGACACTCCTCATAAAAAGACCAAATTGGATGACATCTACCCACTGTTTAGACCGTTTCCTTTATCTTTTTGTGAAAGAAAATAAAAAGGAAGGTAAAAAAAAACTGTTCTATATTTGATCTTCCAAATTACGCTTCGCTCCACATTATGAAGGAGTTTGTTAAAGGGGATGTGACATCGTACATTCCAACCAATAGACCTTACGCATATCACGTCACAGAGCAGAAAGTGCGCCCTCCATTAGGACAAGCGCGTATCATTGGAATTTACACCAACAAATGGCAGACAGCTGATTTGAATACTGATGGGATACGTCCTTAAGTCTACGTGCGAAAACTTCATTGAACGTGCAGTGTGCGCCTCCAAAATGAAGTCGTGTGACGTCAATGCATAAGGTCTATACAGTACTAGGGTTTACTGAATGATGTGTACGTTGCTTGTCAATGATTAACGAGTCTGATAGAAGGAGCCTTTTTGAAGTACAACACAAAGACAGTGAAATGAGTGAAGCTATATCGATGCTATAAGTTGACACATTGTAAAAAAAAATAAATAAATAAAGTAAAAGTTTAGAAAAAATGTTATAGAGGATGAGAAATATTATGCCATTCAGATTTTGACTGAGTTGTAAATTTTGAAACCCACGTACTATGTCCAACGGACACGGCACGCGGCGTTCATTTATTAACTTAAGTTGAAATGCTTTATTAGCATCGACCTTCATCGCTAAGTTGTAACAATTTTGAAACTACATAGGATTAGAGATACAAACGCAATTTTTGGGACATCAGAACTTTCTAGGCTTAATTTAAATGTCAAATTCAGACGTAATGCCACACATAAAATAAGAAGGGTTTACAAAATTGGTTTCTATTTCAAGACAGATACTTACGTTAGCTTAGCACGGACTCTTCCGTAAAAATGGCTTGCCAGCTATGCACTGTTGTATGACACGTTCATTTTATCAGCAGATTGCATGCCACATGAACAAAATGATGTATGTTTGCATGCAGCTAGTTCGCAAATTTAACGTCACAGAAACACGTACGTATGGACAAGGAAAATTACCATGGCAACCCGGGTACCGTCGTCCTGTTTCTACACCGACCGAGTTAAATCGGTCGACAACCGTTCTGGAGATCAACACGACGGAGAGATGTTCTCTTTTGCTCATTGCAGTCCAGTTTTCTTGCTGCGCGTTCCGTCCTCTTTGTCTACCGTCCTGAAATCGAAAACTCTCTCGTGTAAAGGTAAGACAACTCAAGCTTGATACACCCAAATGAGATCAGCTTTTCATTGTAAAATAGACTATCGCAAAAATCTCTGAGACTGAGACAGAAAGGGGTCAAGTTCCCAGGTTATCTTGGTATGATATAAATATTAGAATAAAACAAGTTAAAGTTATTTAATAGTATATATAGAACATCACACCTTCTGAGCAAAAGTGATTGCAAGTAAAAGTAGCATCCTCTACAAATTGTACATCTTAAATGTAGTATGTTACGAAGCAGGAGCGTAGCTAGGAATTGTGGCGCCCGGGGCAAGAAACGAAATTGGTGCCCCAACCCCCATCTTCCCGGGGGCGGGGTTCGTCATGCGCGGCAGGACTATCTAAGCGGAGCGCCAGCATCAGTTGGCGCGGAGCGCACAAGAAAATTTTCGGCTCTAAAAACCCCTCAGATGGCCGGAAACGGCACTTCCCGAGTGTTTTAAGCTGCATGTACGCAGCCTTAAAATATGGATTCCTGTGAAATCTGTGGTAAAATCGCCATTTTCGTTCATTTGCCCCTTCTCTTGTTTAG
>WURT03023450.1:0-15692 GCA_009936505.3 Holothuria glaberrima | reverse complement strand
GCGCTTACACTGTCGTCACAATGCAAAGTAGATTCCAATTCGTCTACTTTCTGCGTGTATTCGCACGAGCGTTTACACGCCCAGCACCAAACATACACGCATGTGTTCTTGCGCATGATCTATGCCAACCAATGTCAACCAGTGACGTAAATGTGAACAGCCTAATTAAAGAATGAAAGATTTTAACATTACGGTGTTAGAAAAGAATTGAAGAAAGCTGGGCAAAAGAGCATTCACTTAATTTGTCCAGTCATACAGTTGCAAGGAAATTTTACAATTTTTATTTGGCCTTTCAAGGTACTTTAAATAGTTAAATTGCTACACGTGCAAAAATGTGTAGTGGTATAACGTGTGAGTACTGTAATCGTAAGTCTAGGATTTCTACTGACTGCATGTTTCAGAAATTATTTAACTTAAAACTGCTACAGGATGCAAAGTTTTTAAACAACTTCTTTCCTGATATATACATAACCTAAAACAGCTTCAGCAACAGGTATAAAATCTTTTACACACTACTACAGTTTAAAGGCTCTCTAAGCTGGACAGTAACAATTCTCCCTACTAACTAAGATAACTTTAAGCACATCCTCCAGTTTAAGCCAAGCCCCCAGTCTAGTTACAGATCTAAAAATCTAAAACAGAGCATGGAGCTAATATGACTGAGCCACAATAGCCTGCACTGAGTATAAATTGCTTGAGGCAATATTGTCAAGCACAGTGTGTGTGTGAGCTCAATAAGGAACACTGCACCAGAGACTATACCAGTCATTGTTGACTATTACCCAAAGTGAAACTATTGCTTGAATGAATGTCAATCAAAGTGCAGCTATCAACTTTGTTTAGAACTCCGGGGATATTCCTAACTATGTTTGGGCAAAGAGTCGCTAGCAACTCTCTGGTTTGGAGGGGATGCTATATCTCCTTTAAACTTTAAAGCATAAGCAATCAGGTACAAGGCCAGCATGGTCACCGTTGGAAGGGTAGTACATGTTTGGATAGATAGAAGTCTTGTAAAGGAAGATCCAACTGCATGGATCCATTATGGATTCATAACACACACCTTTTGCAACAACTGGGAGGGGGGTGGAGAGGGGCCTTGACCCAGAACATAACCTTGAACTTTAGACTGCACATCTAATTTTGTAATGTGAGAGTTGAGCTGAAACAAGAAATAACCAGAGAGCCCAAAAAGCTTTGACACACTGAGGTTTATCCCTCAAAGTAATCCTTATGACATCATGTTCTGCATGGTTTTCACAATTTGACCTTTGGTTACCTCACATGACCTTTGATCTCTGCCAAAAAAATGGGTTTTTGTAAACAATATGAGTGGTCACTATGCAATTCATTAGATCCCTCACAGTTAAACACCTGGCTTTCAAGGTTTCATCTCTTGCCCTGAGATAACCTTTGACTGCCACCATAATAATCACATTATTGATGCCAACTATGAGATCCATGAAGATTTCCGGGTATGAGATATCATGATTATGAGGTTTTTCCTATACCCGTACGACCTCTAGTGACTCCAGATGAACTTTGACCTGCACCAAAAACATAACAGTTCTTGTAATCAGTACGGGTCATCCACATGCTATTAAAGTATGAGATACCTCACTGTAACCTTTCTTGAAATATCATGTTAACAAGCAGTTTACAAGGTGTTCGCAGTTACACCATTGATGACCTCATAAAACCTTTTCACTGTACAGAAAACTACAGGCATGTTTTTCTAACTATAATGCATACACATTCCAAGTTGCAATATGACAAATTTATATATACCTTGTAAAAAAGTACCCATCATTGCTACCTTAAGATAACATGTTCCATGGGGTTCACCACCCAGTTTTTCCAAGTTTCACCTCTGGTGACCTCAGATGACCTTTGATTTCCACCAAAAGTTATAGCACGTGTTTCCTGGTAACATGGCAAATCTATAAATCAAGTATGAAAGATGTTCATCATTCCTAACTTAAAATACTGTGTTTACAAGGTTTTTGGTTTTTTACCTCTGGTGACCTCATCAGGGTTGTAGCTAGAAAGATTCAAGTGTGGGACACAAATCACTGGAATAACTATCCAAGCGTAGTGCCATCATCAGTTGGCTTGGAGCAACAGAAAAATTTTGGCAATAACATGCTTCCCAGATTGCAGGAAATGGCACTTCCTGTGTCTTTTTCTCAGTTTAACATCCTATACTTAATGTCATATTCTGATTTACTAGAGTAGTAATACTTCATTCGATGGAATGTTCCTGGTTCAATATTTTTGACTTACAAATGGGAATATCTGGAAGAGATTCCATGGTAAATTCGTAGCAGATTTAGGGTAATAGTGGGAAATTTGTCAGGGTTGGAGAAGCCTCATTTTAGTGCGAGTACGGTTTGGCAAACACCTGTGCAGGTCGTTACCGTCCCTCACTAACCCTTGTAGCTACAGCCCTGGACTTCATGTAACCTCCACTAAAACTGATAATGCTGTTTTTTCAAATATGAAAAGCCTACATACCAAGTATGAAAATATTCTTTATTCTTATCTTGAGATATTGTGTTCTCCATCAAGCTAAGCATCGCAAACACACATACATATATGTTCATGCATACACACACATCCTTTCACCAGCGTGGTTGCATAGATTCCTTTTGCCCTTCAGCAAGGAATCAGATAGGTTTTGCTTTTTTTTTTCTTTAGAAGTTATTCAGTTCAAAATTACACATTTTAAAACTATTACAGGATGGTAGTCTCTTGGAATTCTCACTTGATCACGAGGCGACAGCGTTTTCACTGAATCAGCTTTCTTTCTTGATAGTAACATTCACTTGATAAGCAGTACTAACAGGCTGTGTGATAGTACAAAGTGGACTTAATGACTTCCATTTCTCAATCTAGGTATTCCCACATGCAAGATGCACAAAACTGCAAACACTTGATTTTCTGTTTTACTGAGTATGGGAGAGGGTGGAAAGCAAGAATTTTGCAAATTATGCCATTTAGCAACTACTGTATATAGTGAAGTTGAAGTTACCCCTTCCATGTAAATCTATTCTGTACAGTGCTGTGTAGTGGCAATGTACAGTTGGGAAAGGGGGTAGGACTAAGGAGGGATTTTCCCCAAATATTCCTCTGCCACCGGAGTTTCCACCCACCATTGGTCCAAAGTATGTCGGGCTAGGTGAATTGTTAATACTTAAGAAAGTTACTGAAATACTACTAAATGATACAATACACGTATTTTGTACCAAATTTTTCTACACAAATTCTCAAGATAATTCTCCAATAATATAGCTGGATTTTAGCTCCTGAAAAACCCACAATATTACACCTTTCCCCTTGTTGTCCTGAACCCTCCCTGAAACCCTTTCCCCCTGCCTTAATTGCCTGGACTAGTGCTGCCAAGGTTTCTATGTCTTGGAAAAGGAAAGATGTAAAACCCACTTTTAACAGCTCAGAGCTGCCAGTTGAACATCTTAAAGTCAAAAAAAAACATTGTCACTTTAAACTGAATTTGCTGGAAGAAATTGAAAACTTGTGTAGGCAAGATAGCATCTTGGCTTTCTTCAAAGTTCAAACTGGGATACCGTATTTTTTGGTTTTAAACAACAAATTTGAGATCATATGATCTATGCTTTGTTAAGCACACTCAACCTAATTGTCTTGATCTTAAAACTAATTTCTCTGTGGTATTTTATTTCCCTGATTTAGGCCAGAAACAACACTGTCCCAGTTTTCAGAACATTTTGCACACATCAAATGTTTCAATTGCCTCCTTTACTTTTCTCTTAATTTCAGTACAAGGAGTGAAAGTGCATATGCAGTCAATTACTCTCTGCACACTAGGATGGACAGCTGCTTCTATTAACCTATATATTCCTGGAGCTCAACTTAAAAATGTTAATGGTTGGACAGAGCAGTGTTCCTAGCTCAATTTAAGGTAATGCATGCTCTAACTGCATTTATAAATATATTACATTTATCATGCAATGCATTTCTCTTTCCATAAAAGTGCTTTTCATGCCAAACCAAATGTAAGATTTTATTATTTAATCTAAAAACAGTGCTTAGTAGTGAAGATATTAGACAAGGTATTGTCTCAGTATAAAGAAATGGGGTGGAAGAGGGGGGGGGGGAGAGGCAGTGGAGAGAGAAGGGAACTTACTGCTTAGTACACACAGTGTACCTTTATCTATTCTTTCCATCATTGTCTCAGATAATTTACATACATGTTCAGCAGTATCCATTAGAGGAAGATTGCTTGATAAACCAGTCATCAGGTGTAAGAGTAAAAGGCATTTCTTAGCAACATGTTCCGACCTCCCTGACGATGGATGTTAAACTATTTGATGACATCAGTCCTGGTTTTTAATTTGTTTTCTCTGACACAGTGCTTTTAGACAAAGCAAGAGAGCAAGGGAGAAATAGGTGTGCTTAATCTGCACATGAAATCAAACTTATGGCCACATCGTTAAGTAAACATTTATTTTTTACCATTCCTCAGAATCCTCGCCAGGTACAGTACTAACTACTTCTCAAGATATAATTGTACATCAAGAAGCCAGGAAATGTGATGCAGTCAGTCACATGATTCTGACTCGTTGAAAAACATTAATTTGTTTTTCCAGTGCCAAATACTTCCTCCTATTTGCGAAATGGCACTAAATTTATGGAGTGAGAGCTGGGAATGAACTTTTGCACACTGCAGAACAGCACTTCAGAATTCAATTAATCTACTTTTGGAAGGAAATAGGAAGTTGTTAGTCTCGGATCAAAAATTGAGGTTGCTAAAACACTTTAAGGGGGAAAGAACAAATGGGGTTGGGAGGGAGAAAGGGGAGGAGGAGGCTATAACCACCATATAACCATACTATTTTGTAAAAATTAACCACACACTCCACACCCTGGACATGTTAATGGTCTGTAGACATGTTAATGTGATGCTTGCCTATCTGGTGTAAAAAGCATAAAAAATGATAAAACAGCTGCAATTCAAATTAAAATCCATCAAATATTGACTATTTTACAAGACAATTACTGTTTTTCACCTACAGGCTACATTATGAATAAACATGACTACTTATGCAAATTTGTGCTGTACAGAGAGGAACCTGTCAACTGGGTGTAATTCTACCCTTTGTTAGTTAAGCCTTTATTCCAAGGACAGCTGTAATTTTGGGAAGCCCCGGCAGGTTAATTTAGAAAGTAGCTATTTAGTTCTTTGAAAATATCCACATTAAACACCAAACCAGAAACTAGCTTTTAAGTAATTAACAGATAATTTACAAAGGAATAACAAAAGAAATACAGACACTGTACAACACTCCACATATTTTCGTATAGCTAATGAACAATTTCCACAAATGGTCTAACTTCGAAGAGAAACATCTTGAGAACGGTATTAAGATATTCAAGTAATTCCAATGAATTTTTGATCAGGGGATCTTAATCAGGATTTGATAAGTAGAACAAGTGAATTTATTACATGTCTACAGACCGTTAAAGGTCATAAGCAGTCGCCCCAAACTTATTTTGAAACAATAGCTAAATGTCACAAATTTCTTATTTCTATTCTAAGTATCTTTCATGATATTTTAGGACATAAATATTGCACATTCAAGGTAAACCAAGCAGTTGCTCCTTGTAAATTTTACAACTGATGAGACAAATACTGTCACATGATTCTCAAGAGCCATTCAGGAATAGTCTACTATACATTTCTTTAATGGGGTGACTGCATTCTCCCTTTAAGGAAAATATAGGTAGAGATTTTTAGCTTGTAGTAGTGAAAGTGGAAGGGGGGATGGGAGGGGGATGATGGGCCCTTCAGGCAAAAGTTACAATGTGAAAAAGTGAAAGTAAATGGAAGCATTTACAAAAAGTATGGGGGAATACCTCCCACCCCATCCTCCTCAGGATTTCTGCCTATGGTACAAGGCAGTTAACCTTGTCAACCTCATGATCTGATCATTTGGGTAGGGGCTGTGCGGTAAAAGTATGAAAAAATGATTTATTAAGCAAGTTCTTGAATTTTGACATATTTGCACATGCTGAACGTCCACTCAGTA
This sequence comes from Holothuria glaberrima, assembly GCA_009936505.3. Taxonomy (NCBI): domain Eukaryota; kingdom Metazoa; phylum Echinodermata; class Holothuroidea; order Aspidochirotida; family Holothuriidae; genus Holothuria; species Holothuria glaberrima. The sequence continues at coordinate 9,630 of WURT03023450.1, read as the reverse complement.
CAACAAGAGTGTTGTAGTGCTCAGGTTTGCAAAAAGGCTACATTTGAGACCAGGAAGATATGATGTTGTTTGGTTTATTTTTAAATTTGCATTGAGCTCTTTTATTTAGTTTTCAGAAAATTGATACATGTTTGTTGAAGCAATGAAAAATAACATGAAAATGAAACCATATTAATCTGGCAATTAAAGCAGTTACCCCAAGCTTACATGAAAACCCAGCAAGGATTAATTAAAATACTTTGCAAAATTTTAAGCCAGCTGAACCTAGAGTTAAAAGCGATCTGTATGTGACAATATTCTTTGCAAAAGCCTGGACTTTGGGAATCTAATACTCCAGAATTTCCAAATCACCTTCATCATCTCTGTTAAATAAGTGGCTGGCAGAATTAACAAACTGTTCAATAGAGCAAATTTGCATTCACAACATCCATACATCCAGGCTCTTAAAAGCCAAGGATAAACTGGATAATTAAGCCAAGCTAAGAACATAACTACTTTTTCATAACAAGGAAGAAAACAGTCCTCCATCTTTGTGGCAAATTTTGTTGGCATTAGTAGAGAACTTCTCTAGGTATGGAAAGGAGGAAGGAGATGGGGTCCATTGGAAACTTGTACTTCATTTTGTGTTGGTAAAGGATACAGTATTAATGTAGGGTTATACGAGACGACTTTTGAGGCAGAAGTGATGTCTCCAGGTTGAATCACTGGGAATAGTCCTTTGAGACTTCCCTATCTCTCCCATCCCCCTACCACCTGCTCCTTCATCACCCTTATCTAAAATGCTAGCAGAATTTGCTTCCCACAGCCTTGCGGGATTGGCTGTAGGGTAACCCTCTACATTTCTAAATGTGTATGCTGCCCTCCATCACAAGTTCTCAAAGATTTATGCCCTTAACTTAATAATTATTAGAAGTGTGCAAAGTGCATTCCACTGTGCAAAAAAGAGGACTCGGTGTATTCCAAGTATGATAATCAGAAAAAAAAATTTAATTTTTATACAAACCAAAATAAATGCACTCTCTGCACACAATGTGCAATTAGTGTGACATTAAATTAGAAATTCTTTACAAAATTTTAGTTAAATTAATATTGCACAGTTATTGTATAAAAGATGACTGTGTAACAGGCATCAAACATGTATCCATCTCACAATGGTTTACTCTTGCCTCCATACATTTACAGTTGTTGTAAACATAGCACCTAAGCAAATAACTTTCACTTTTGAAAGGAGTTTTCACACACTTTTTGATGTTCAGTTCATTACAGCAGGTTGTAATCCAAGTTACATATCTGTTGTAACTTCCCTTACATAATTGCACCACTACCCGGTACCTTTACATCCCTATAGGGATTGAATTACCCGTCATAAATATTGCAAGTTATAAAAACAAAAGCTTGAATGCAATATGGACAAATTTTCTGATTAACGATGTCATAATTTTTAATGGGCTGCAGGTCAACATCTATTGTTTTTTTTTTTTTTATTTTGTAATTGCTTAACTGGTATCTGTTCTGGAAATTAAAAATATATCAACATCATATGACATATAACGTTTTATCGCATTAACCAAGAAAAGGTTTCTTTCATAACATCTTGTTACAACTGGACAAAGCAGTACTTTTGAAGCCAACTTTTTCCTTAACCAGTTCTACACCATTTATCAGCCTTGGGGTCAAAACTTGAACTAAAATATTTTAGTTACAGCATGCCACCAACAGGAGATGAACAACAAAGGCAAAATACACCAATTGCAATTAACTTTCTCCAACAGAAAAAATGCTCACTCATTCAGTTGAGACAAGACAATGAGGATGCTTAAAGAGATGAAAGTGGGGGTAAGGTGTTAGAGGAATGGAGAGGGAAGGAGAGATAGATTGATGCAGGAAGGCAAGTTTGAGAAGAGAGCATTAAACGACAGGAATGCACAATGGTTTCTTAGTTGTCTGGCATCATGATGACATAATGTAACCCTTCCTTCTTCCCACTTACTCTCCTTCTGGTAGAAGTTTTCATTCATTTTAAAGAAACATGCAATCCCTATACCACCAAAGCCTTTTCTTGACTTTTAACAGTCATTTTTGTCATTCACTTTTGACAGAATGAAAGAAAAGGCCAAAACTCTTATAAAACACAAGCTTCAGATGAAGTGCAGACATTCTTCAACAATAATTTTTAAGGTCAGTTAGGTCACGTTTGTACAAACAGAACTTTAAGACTGTCCATACAGTATGTTACACTTAACTGCCCCATCAATCTGAAGGACATGTGCAGGTTACCAACACAAGCTTGCTTTGAAATACCACTTCAGACTTAATAAAAAATGATTACAATCATCCAGTTTTTGTTCAAATTTGTGTATCCCCTACACCACAGTGTGGTGCAACTTCCACCCATCTTCAAGGCTTCAATGCTATGACCAATCAAAGAATACTCCATACAGCCTACAGGTAAGTACCCTACCTCCCTCCCCCACTGAGAGGACTGTTTATCCAGCCCCTCTTTTAAAGGCTTCCCATTATAACTAAACAAACGATATACATCAAAGAGCCTACTATGTAGGCAAGAACCACCCTTGACATCCCACATGATTAAAATCACATGACAAGAAATTTAGTTTGCCAACATCTGGCATGACTAACTTTAAATGGATAAACAAATTACCTCAGCAAGGTTTAGACCATTCACACAATTTATTGGTCTCAATGTTCAACATAGGGAAATTCATAAACTGCTCTCTTAGGTCTTCTCAGCTCTTTGCTGATATCCTGGTTTCTCACTATTTTCTCTGCACTCTAAAATTCTAGCACACCATGAAGTTTGATATTGACTGAAACACCCACAAGTACAGTAAAAAGGAACACAATATCCATTTCCATATGCTATAATTCATCTCCTCCCCTCACATCCCATTCTTTAATTCCATCTGAATCCTCTAACATTACTCCACAAAGCCATAGCAGAGCCATAGCTTTTATACTTTCCAGACTCAAACACCTGTTTACACTTTATAGAGGTATATGTTTCACTGCCATGTGAATTAAGTACTGTAATAACCTTACATGCCTGTTGCTAAACATTCACCACAAAACATTATAGGCCTAACACATGTATGGTTTGCCCACTTGAGTATTTTTATTACTTAATGAGCAAGGAATATGAACAACATTTCAAATGGCTTTTGGCAAGCATGAAAAAAAATACATTACAGAGACATTTTAAAGCATTAAATACAGTATCATACACACACAACCAATAAGATGATTTAAACATAGACCCTTTTCCAAATAGCAAATTTACAAAGGATCATGGGATAACGGTTTGATAGGCATTGTTTTTGTCAGTGGCATTTTACTGTGGCCAAAAACGACACACACTAAAACTCGATGCTGCAATCCTTTGTAATTGCTATTTGGAAAAAGATCGACGGACTAATGACAGCACAAATGGATTATGGTGTAGTACTTGCTATGTATCTAGCATGCTTAATTAATTAATACATACATCTTTGATATGTATGTGTAATTAAAGACTGCTGAGTACTGCATAAAAGGTTTTTCCTTTCACAGCAAGTATTGTCATGAGTTCAGTATGAAGTTGCTTCATGGAATAAATGCAACACAATTAGTCACCACAAGGTGTAGTACCTACATTATAAATCCTTTGTAAATTTCTTCAAGATTTAATTGAGCAGAACTAAAAAACAAATGTACACCAGAATTTCACCTGCAGTTTAAAGTTTCTTTCTTTACTGACTCTTTGTTTCAAAAATTATCTGAAAAATTGGTTTTCAAACACAATTATTTCATCTTTTAAAATTTTTACTCCACAGAACTTTGAAAAATGTCATGTTCAAAACATACAATATGACATAATATTTCAGTGTAATTTTCACTAAAATATATATATATTTTGGACTAACTTGTGTTGAGAAGCAGTGTGACAAGTTTTTTGAGGAAGTCCAGTGGTCCCGAGGAAGTCTCCTTGGCTTCTTTCAGCTGACCAAATAGCTGTTGGTATGAAGGGGGTGCATCTACATAAAAGAGAAAGAAAAAACAAAAATATACTGAAACATCCACAACCAACGAGGCTTTACATGGCAATGAAGAACAGTTTTGCATCTAATATTGTTGAGCAACTACCAACAAGGAAAAAGACTGAAAGCTCTTTAAAGAGTATCCCATTAAGTCTGTCCAACGACCTTAGTAAAATATACATCTTACAGGCTGCAGCTAGAAACTCACTTCAATGTCTTTTAGGAACTTCTGCTGAACTTTTAAACTGCACATGTGAGGATTCAGAAAGTGTGTACAAACACAATATTTTACTTTCAATTGTAATAATATTCACAATCTTTACAAATAGGTAAAGCCTATATATGGTTTACTGCACATGGAAACAAATACATGCACTGAAATTGAAGTCTAACTTTACTTAGAGGCAAGCAAGTTACTTGCAGATGGGAACATGTGGAACCACATAGAGAAAATAAAAGTGGGCACTGCACAAGATCATCAAAAGTTAAAAACTCAGGATTAAAACAGTGTTATACAACCATAATAGGTGTAAGAAAAAAAGAGAAGAATACTTTTATTTACAGGTTTTTGGTAAAGGAAATCAAAACCTACATTTTTATTTTTGAGATTTGTCTAAGATGTGTTTTTTCAACTTCCACATGGATCAAACTGCAAACCATTTCAATAGTTGAGTTTTGCAGCATTACATACTGTGAACTGACCAAATTAAGGAAAACTACCTCGTAAAGTGGCCTGATCTTCTTCTTTGTATACAGGAGTACTTGCTATCTTTATACTTTTGAGTCTTTTGTGCACACAACTGTACATTCAGTACTATTAAAATTGCAGTACTTATCATATTGTAGAGAGCTGTCATTTGTCTTCCCTTTGTAAACTTTCTACACAAAAAATTTCTGCCTTTTTCAAATTATCCATGTTTAAGGGATTAAAGTCCAAAGGATGTGCAATAAAGTGCTGAAATTATGCACACGAGACTTGAGCTATAGTTTACTTGCACCACACATTGTCTACGTAAACACTAGGGATATGGGATCGAAAACAGTGCTATCACAGTTTTGAAACTGTTTGGCAATTTGAAAGGTTGTGCAGAGAATGAGATACGATTTCCACAAATTAATCCCGGATGTAAAGGCCTAACAAGCTGTTTTTCTTTCTTTTGCTATTTGTATCCTCTCTGGAATTAATTAAAATTTTTAAACTATGACAGAGCTACAACTTCCTAAAGTAATGTTAATTTGCATCTGCACAATAGTCTTTATTCCTGCACAAGTGCTTTACCTTCACAGTGAGCAGGTCTCTGGTTTTAACCCTGGCTGGTATGGTACAATACTGTACATACAATTCAACCTGAAACAACCTATAGAATGCACCCACCTGACCTCCCTTAAGAGACAATTGATGAATGAGCAACAATGTGGAATCATTGGCTGAACTATATGAAATTGCTTTCATTTTACAACTGCAGACTATTTATAGTTACTAAATGATTTATAAAACTACCTGACTTGTCAAAAATGATTTTGTATATAAATTACAGATGTACTGTACAGCAAATCTTATTCATTATACAAACATGATCAGCATAGAAAATACACAGGAGTTATGGGTACTGTAATTCACCCTCGCAGAAGACGAAGTCAACCCCAAAATGATATTAAGGAGGGCAAAAAAAAAAAAAAAAAAAAACTGAACGTAATAAGAATCTCCCTCTGCCTCTACTGAATAATTCCTATCAAAAAGCAACTAACCCTTTTCGATCCCAAAATAACTGCCATAAACTTTTCAGGGGGCATTTTTTTATCCAACCATTGGAAAATGGCCCTCTAATGAAAAGTTTATTTTAGCCCAAACATCATTCTACCTCTCAAAGATTGCATAGTTGCTACTTTTTATGGAAGATCTCAATTTCTTTTTTCCAGGGGCTAATTAATTTATGCTGACTTGAACTAAATTGGAAATCTTGCAATTCCAAAGGCTTTGTTGTTGTACTTTTTGTGGTTACTCTTCACAATTTGTGAAGTTAAAATCAAGTTTATCACAAAAAGGAACTGAAACGTGCAATTTTTTGTTTACCAAGCAAAAAATTAACAAAATGAACTTTGAGACTAGGATAGTGGAAACAATCTAATGTAAATAAATAGACATACAATCCAACAAAAAGGATATTTCAACAAAAATTGACTGTCTCTGTTAAGCTTTAACAGAATAGTGTTCAGCTTAAAGTATTGCAAATAGTATTGCAAATATTTGGTTTCTTCACAAAAAATTCATGGCTGGAGTCCTACAAAATGTATTTTCTTTTCCCTTTTATGTTCAAAACAATGAGCATAAAGCCTACACGTTTTTCTCTTCAGCAAAAGTATTTTGAGCCAGTTTGTGCCAAAAAAGAAAATGGATTCTTTGCTTGTTCAGGGATAGAAAATGCCAACAAATTCATCAATGTTTGTCCAACTGGTATGACAACTGGTATGACTTACCTTTGGCAGTGTCTGCATAAGAGGGTGGTGGTGGTTCGGACTCATTTGTCCCACCATATACTGGAGGAGGTGGACTTGTATTCAGTCCTGCTTCAGGATCCTTCAAGAAAAGAAAAATGCAAGATTCTTCTTTCAAACCATGAGATATACAAATTCAAATTGTATGAGATTTTCTGTACTACTTAGTGTGAACTAATAACTTTAAATCACATGATGGTGCCATATGGTTAAAGATCCTCATAGAATTTTAAGTGTAAGGTAACCTGTTTAATTGTCAATACCAAATTACAGCAGTTTTCTATCTTCAGTGAATGCAAATTGATAATAATCTACAGAACATTCATTCAAATGTTTTCATTGGTTGAAATGACCTGTTGTAATTTATGTTCTTTTCCATGGCTGTTGAAAAAAATACCTATGTCAAAAGCGACTATGAACGAAAATCCATAGCCTTTTTCTTTCTTTTTTTTTTTTTTTCCTTTCTATACAAATATGACAATGTACAGGTTTCAAGATTACAGTAGCCTACTTGATGCACTACTACAAAATTTCCTGATTTGTTCAGAACTTGTGGCTGCCACTTGGGTCACCGACTACTTTTATGGTTAGAAAATGCGGTTTCTTCAAAATTATGAAATGCTGGACATTTTAGTACAGAAGAAAGATAATCTTCATAAAATTTAAGCAAGTAAAGTTGCACCATGATACACTCTACTTGACAAACACACAATGAAGAAGTTGAGTTACAGTACCTTAAATGCAGACTGTCTGGAAGTCTTAGTGATACAGTAGCTTAATGTGTGTAGTTTTCTTGATATATTGTATTTATAAAAACTTTTCAGAAAGGCCTAGCTGGGGCATTTGTCTGTTCATCACACTTTGAAATGCAAATAAAATATGCTGCATGGTAATGTGGCAAAAATACAACCTAAATTCAGTGATTCTGCTTTTCAATTTAAATTGATTATGCTTTTTCTGGGGGAATTTGGAAACTTTATTCTCCTTGTTGCTTACTTAATTCCTATTGAGCCACACCAATGATTATAATTTTCCTGCCAAATAAGAAAGGATGTTTATCATTTTGGTTTCAAGTATGATGAATGATCATTGAACGCAGGCAATGCTATGTAAAGTAATATTGTAAGGTATAAATCACACCTTTTCTTTTGTTGGCGTACAGTGCCATACACCTTTGGTTTTGTTGGCGTACAAATGCTGACACCTCAGCAAAACTTTGGCGTCGGCTAAACATGGAATGCACCCTGGGTACATGTGTCGTTGATGAACAGCTGTGATGCAAATTATAATGAATGGGCCTGACATATGTCAAAGGACTGCACTGGATATCTCCATGTACAAGCATTGCTAGAATAATGGTAGCCCAGGGCCTAAATATTTACAGCTAGGCCTATGAGTATGATAGCACATAGCTGGGTAGCAAACTTTACGATTTTGTTCTGCTAGGGTTTCCACCAGGTTTGGTTTAATAGGCTTGCTGGCAGTCGGAGATATGGTTAGGGGCTAGGTTAGAGTTGTGTGGCCTTCTGAATTAGGAATCTCTAAAGCACTTATGGTACTGTAACCATGCAAGTAAATATTGTTACTGGTCCCATAGCCTACCCTTTTTTGGGGTAGTTAAACTTAGGCTATGTTCTAGAGGTTTGAAGTCAAAATCCCCTTCTGCAAAAAATTTGTGATTGCTTTCAAAGGGTTATATGAGCACACTGCAGTTCTTCTGGACCTCATTTTAGTTCAAGAATCTTGGACAGCACCAAATAAACCAACCTGATAGCACTTCACGGAGTTTGTTGTATAACGAAGGACCTACGCTACGCCTAGGATTGTGAAAAGGCCCGGTCCTAGCAAAACACACTAGGCTGTATAATATAAACATTACGTTACTGTAGGCCTGGGTGTCATACTTGGAAGTGCGTATGGAACACTAGAATGAAGCTTAAAACAGTTGTTTGAAAGAAGGAAACCTGTCAAAAACACCCGAGCTTACATTTTTGTCGGAAGCACCTTGTGGTTCCATGTTCAGGCAGATACAATTGTTCGTAACTTTGTAACAAGGATTACGTCCGATCCTGTCACACCTCCTGTTCACCTGTTCGTTGTTCAAATTCAATATTAGTACCAGTATTTACACACCATGCAAACGTACAGTACCAATATGGAGTGGCGCGTAACGCACGTATTGTAAGCACTTGGAGAAGTTGCGTACTGAATCCTAGCCCAAGATTACCCTGGTCTTTGCTGGCTGTGGCGGTGTTGCGCTTATGAAGATCTGTGAGTGGTATGCAGTACTGCCTTGCTATATAAATGCAGTGAAAATGTCACCAGTAATACCCCTGTCTTTTGTAATTCGGCTGCAAGTAATCATATGACTTTTCTTGTTCATTTCTGACTGCATTTTCAGAATACCCTACGATTTATTTATACACTGAAAAAGCGGTTGTGTTCTTTGAATTTTTCGAACTCATATTACACTCATAGTATCATGTGCAATTGTGCATTAGGCAAATGATGTAATGTAGCCGTTTAGGCGAAGTGCATTCAACTTGGGACTTCCCCTTGCAAGTTCTAGTCTGCATACTGCGACACTGTAGTATCGTTATTATTGAAGAGGAGTCAATAAACGCCCGGACATTGAAACTTTTGAGTTTTCCGAGTATGATTATTTTCATATAAATGAGAAAGGGCGAACGGACATGGCAATCGTATTCTACGTCCTTATAATAAATTATACAAGTTTGATTTAACAAGAAACGTACGGCATTCGAAGGTTGGGAGATCGGCCTACATGATTAACACCGTGGCCTACTTCAATTTTTATGACGCCCCAAATTCACCCAAAAGTGCAATGTAGGGGCACTACATAGTGAAAATGGGCCTAGTAAGATAAATGGGAACGTAAGTAGCTCACACGTGAGTCCATAGCCTACTACCGTTCGGTTTCTTGGACAGGCTGCGGGGCGCGGTCGGAACCGCTACCGCATCACCCCGATAGTAGATCATACGAAACCAACCCGTAACTTCTATTTTCAAATAATAAAACAAAAACATGAATGTTACAAGAATACACTTTTTATTGCCAACTTTGCAATATAAAGTGATT
>WURT03023440.1:0-15693 GCA_009936505.3 Holothuria glaberrima | reverse complement strand
TTCATCGTCAAATTGGGCAAATTTTAGTTGTTTGAACGGTGGCGACCGTATTGATCACGTGATCCTGTGTCCATGTACATAAGTCCGTGACTGCGAACTGATCACAAAAATCACATTCTGAACCCTTTAAATAGCTTTACGCAGAATAACAGGTCACTTTTAATGAAAGGGGTAATTGGCTTGTGCGTGATAACGGAAGAGTTTGTACGAGGTACTGAACGCACAAGAAGTTTTACAGCAAGTAACCAGCGAAAAATAATATATAATAATTACAACGGTGCGCTCAAAGAGTGCAGAAAGAAACGGCGTTATTTAAGACATTACATTTTATTTGTATTATATCGTTTTTATTTATTTCTTAAATGCATATTATCCATTAAATAATAGATTTTTCACCTTTCCACAGCCACATGTTTTTTTCTTTTATATTCATTTTTTTATCGATGGTCTGGGACGATTAGAGACTAAGCCATGGGTTAGAGGCACCTCACAGGCATCCCTCCCACAACTCTCCGACCCAGTATTTTTTGGAAACCTTATGAGGCCTGAACACAAAATCAAGTGGTACCAGTAAATATTTGGGGTCTCCGATGTATAATTTGAATTTGTTTCTTCTGATTTAAGAATTTAAGATTGTATAACCGTTGGTCAACTTGATGGGGATGTTGGTAGTTGGTGGGGAAAATGAATACCGGGAGGGGTTGCAATTTACTCAAGCTTTGCTACAGGATGTAATGACGAGGCAATTCTGCAGACGTTTCCCTACGTACAACAGTCCTGACGTGACTCCTATTTATATTGTGTTCACGCGAAGTACGCCGAAAATATTTCTTGAGATTCGCGATTCCCTATACACGCCGACTGGTATAGGTTTTTGAATTGAGTATGCAAGAACCATTGTGCGTGTAATGAGTACATTACGTACCGTCAGTAACCTTAATTTCAGGGCTTCAAGCCCTAAAGGTGCGGCGGGAAGTTGATGTCCATGGTCTGAAAAAATTTAATTGAGATACCAAACAAAAGTTGTCAATAAAAGTTGTCCCTTGCCCCCATCCACCCACCCAGCTCTGCCACTGTATTAGCTACTTTTCATTGCGGGTAAGCGCAAAACGCGGGGAGAAAACAATTTCTGGCATTTTTGTGGTTTTTGATTTTAATACGTTTCTTCATTTTGTAAAATTTTCTGAAATAGTAAGATCCTTCATCATTTTTCTGGTCTCGCTTGATTCCTTTTGTTATTTTTTTATTATTCTAATTTTTTTTAAGGTCTGGAAAAATGTTGGGGAATAGGACAATTTAGTATGTCGACGACCGTAGTATGTAGCTCTATTGACCATGAAAGGTGCGCATCCATCTATTGCAACATACATGCCTAGTGATTACTGGGACTCTTAGACCCACCCAGAAAATATTATATTCGACTCCATATTCAGTGTATTAATAGTAAGCAATTGGGATCAGGGGCGGCTCTAAGAAATTTTGTTGGGGGGGGGGTTAGTCCGTATGCAGGGAGGTCCGGACGACCACCCCCCCCCTTACCCGGCAATATCAATGATCCGCTCCGGATAGTACAGCAGGAGTATGGTTATTATTATGTGTTACAGAGATGCCCCATATAGTTTTCAAAAGCCCTTCAAAAACCATCTCAGGCAGTCAGTCATGATCTATCTTTAAAACTAATTTCAACCACATCAGGCGATCAGCCAATCGCTACTCCATAAGGGCGGAGCAAAAGACAGGGGAAACAGGCAAAGCGGCTTAATCCATTTGTATAAAAAGAGCTCCACCTTTAAATATTTTGTTGTTTCTTTCATTGTGTCACAATAGAATTCTGCTTTGCCAAGAAGCCATAAAATATTGGTTTTTTGAATGTTTTACTAAAATAGCAAAAATTTCAAGCATATTGACACTTGAAAACGAAGAAATGATAGCACTTTTTTGGAATTCAGAACTGTTCCGAAACATAATTTTTCAAGGGGGAAGGGGAATTCCCCTAACTCAGAACGTCATGTCATCCCCTATACAAATTGGCCACTTAGTCAGACGCCTCACTACAGCTTTGACCAACTATTTGATGCGTCCATTTTAAATCAGCTTACAATGGGCCATTTGGCAATCATAAGAACAAACAAGGAACTAGGAAAAGGAACTTTAATCATCGCATTGAAAAGTTATTCAGTTCTTTAATTTTAAACCCACTCAAGGGAGAATCTAGCACATGCAATCCACCGGAAGTTATACGGTGCGAACGAAATAAATCTCGCATAGTTTCCCATGAGTTTGGTTTATGAGTAAAAACATGCTTTACAATACATGTCATGATTGTGCAACCGGTGAGGTGTAGTACCAGAAGCGGCATTTAGCCTGTACTGGGAAAATGGTACGGTAGATAAAATTATAATAAATTAAATTTCAAATGTAACTTAAATTGCATTCACGAATTGCCTCGCGGGACGGACCAAATGGTCTCGCGGGACGGGGGTTCCCAATCCTTGGTTTAAAGCTTTCTGGCAACTCTGTTAAACTTCCTGGTAAAACACAACTTTTGCCCCTCTTAGTCAGCTAGTTATTCTATGCACTGCTTCTACTGTATTAAATTGAACGTCAGAAATTTCAAACAAGTCATGTTAGATCAGACACTACTGATACAGCTTCGAATTAAAAAATTCTCGCATTTGGACCTATGAAAATAGAATAAAACAAATGTCATGGACCAACTTACAACTTACTTTCCAGCAATGGTTTTAGGAGACATTTTAGCAAAAGTAATTTCTTAGCAATCTTCGTTCCAACTGACGATGGCTTCCCTGTGTAGACAGCGTGACATTTTATCACTTTTCTTTATCACAAACAAAAATCCTCCATTAGAGAAGCTATATAAATACTAGCCTGAAAAAATTGAAATCAGGAGACGACTCAGATAATATTGACATAACCAGTGGTCGAATGACCCAGTAAACTTAGGTCGAATATTGAAATAATGACAAAATACATACTTGAAAATTATGGAGAATTTTGGAATAGTAATATACACAATTAACTTCATAAATAATAGGCTATGTCAAATTTGTGAGATAGGAATGATTTTGTCTAAATTTAGAAATACTTTTTATTTAAACCATCTCTAATTACAAGTTTTTTTTTATTTATTTATTTTTTATGAAGATTTTGAAGACCATGCTTTGCAAACTTTTTTTTTTGGGGGGGGGGGCAAGTGCCCCCCGTGCCCCTATGACGAGCCGCTAATGATTGGGATATCCCCGTGTAACCTGGTAACCATGGGCGTTGCCCCAGCGCTCTAAAAAAAATCTAATCCATTTGGGCATGAGCCGGGATCTTGTCAAAAACTTGACTAAATTTGTTTCAACGTGTACTAAATTTGGTTAAAATTGAAACACCTCGGTTCATTTTTGACCTAGGAAATATTTGAATAGATTTCTGTTCGTACGTGCCCCTATTGGCTGATTGGTAAGATTGTTTCCAATGTTAATTGGGACGTTTAAGATGACTAGTGTTTCTTCAAGGAAATAGCGTCATACTGATTTCAACTGACTGCGTGGATATTGTGGTATTAAATTTGTTTGGCTCTTTCGCATCTCCGTGTCTCCGAGTCCATTTTATTGATCCATCAAACTGAATAACAAGAAAATCCACGGTACGATCGTCAAGGGAGACCTAAATTTTGTCGTCTATCTCTAAACCCCCACCCTGGGGATGGATCTGGGTAACTTTGATAGTGCACTTAATATTTTCAGAGCACGCCTCGCGCCAGTTAATTGCCGATGCCTCAGAGCGATATTGGGGGAAACGTTAGCAATTATTGATCCCGGAAAGTTAACATTAAGCAGGCACTTGCTATGTTCCATGGAGCTCTCTCATAACTACTTCGATTTCGTACCGGTTACTCACAATGTTGCATTTACGTGCAAACAGTTTCTTCAACATGCGAATTTTCTGTAGCATTCTAGCCTTGGTCAAGAGGTTAGTAAAATTGTCACTTGTGTTTTTACAAAATAATGCCTGCCATCCATTCGTCCGTGATGCGTGATCAATGTCCGCGTCCGCGCGCTTCCGTGCAAAATCGCTCACATAGAAAAAAAACATTACCAGCCATCCATTCATGCGTTCCGTTTCCTTGTTCCGGCGCGTCCGGCAGGAATCGCTCGATGAGCGATTTTTCACGGACACGGATACGTGATATGTATGACTTTGCAGTGAAGACAAAAGGTCTTGTCGTCTGCTACATCTAAGATAGCTCATTGGATGATTTCACTCATTGGTATAACATTGCCAGTTGTCAAGGAAAGTAATTTTTTTCATCTTGTGCCGCCAGGTCCCACTTTTTAAAAGAGTACAATGTATCTCCAATACTTTTTGAACATAGATGTATGTTTTGTTACGTCAGGAGCAATTCGGAATCGTTTGAAATGTCATCATCAAAAATTATGTTGTCTAATGGCGATACTGCACAGTAGCAGGAAATGATTGTGTTCCTCTAGCTTGCGACACACCGAACTCGACAATAATTGTGGTGTTAGTAAATGAGGAGCAACAGAAAATGACATTCTAACTAACAACGTGGGTGGTCAAGGACAAGTTTTCACGTATGAATGGATGTTCACTTCACGCATACACGCACGCGGACACGCACGGGGACGCGGACACGGATCACGCATCACGGACGAATGGATGGCAGGCTTAAGGGCGCTTTTCAACAAGACGGTGCCTACTCGAAAATATCGCTCAAACGTCGAACAGAAATTTGACGGACAAGAAAAGGGCGTCTTCACAATCGTTCCCAAATGAACGTGGTACTGTGTACAACTAGTGGCATTCTAGTGTCATCGTCAGAAACTTGTTATTGCTTTTTATCCTCTCTGTCACCACTCAAGTCAGGGAGCTGTGAGAGACAGTATGCACGCTGCTCAAATCAAGGGAATAAATACTGCGTGGTAAAAGTTTGGCTGTTACTGATTTCTGAACGCACATTCAATGCTACCTACTGCTGGGAAAAGGAAGATTCGTGCTCCTAATTTTAACTAACGAGTAAATTTCGTTACTAGCATTCCATAAACATATATCCGTTTACAGTGCTTTAGAACTCGAGACCGGCGGTCTCGGATTCCAAACACGGGTTTCAGGTCACGATTTTAACCGTTGGAACTTGGACCAGGTGATTCCCTGGTTGGACTTGTGACTCGGACTTGGAAGGCGAGGACTCAGACTCGGTCTGGTAAACTTCGGACTCGTGACTCAGTTCTAAATTTCCCAAGACGGGTTGGGACCGGCAGAATTTGGAAGTCACTTTTATGCAATTTATCCGTCGTCACATAGCTCTACCTTGTCCTCTGCGGTTTCTATGTGACTCCACACGGTATCTACCGACGTCTTTGCAATATACACTGGATAGTGTAGATAATATTCTTTAAAATCCTACCGGTGAAAACGTACATGGGGGCCCTTAATTATTTTCGCTGGTGGCCCACATGTTTAATTGGGAAGATCTCACAGGCCACAGCCAAATGTGTATCCAAGATTTGCTTGTAGGCAGTTGTACCAACAGATAATGGCAGTTTGTCGGAACTACAGGAGATGATATCTCAGCCCCCCCTTCCCCAGATAGCTCAAAAACTAATCGGTCCTACACGTGCACATGAGCACACAGCAGGCAAAAATTTCCCTTTACTGGTATCAAATTTCAACTCCTCTTGCGACACAGAGATGTGGAAAATCTCCAAAAGTAAATTCAGTACATATTCATTTATGAAATACCAAAACATCAGAATTTTCGGCGCTCTTCGCGCGTGATATTGTACCATGTCTATATCTTCTATGCACAAACAATTTCACGTTTGTTATGTCTACACAACCATCCTCATCATTCTGATTTCACAAAGTAATTTCGTCGAATGGAGTGTGATGGAACAGTACGAAGTTCATATGTTTAGGGAAATTCCTCTCCTAGATATGTGCACAGACTTTATTTTTCGGTTACCTTCTTGGCAATTGAACATTTGGCCTCATGTATCTGAAATGAGCCCCTTCTTTCAGACGACTCCTCCCCTATCCCTGCCCAGCCAAAAGTGTGAACATGAAAGTACAGTAGGCTAAATAATGAGAATTGCTCGATAAATAAGTTCAAAGCTTTAATAAGATGGCGACATTCTGCATTTAAAAACCATTAAATTAACGAAAAAGTTTGAAGGGGTAGGGCAAGAGCACATCCCTCTTTCGGAAGTGTCATATTTGGCAATCTTGGATTCATGTTTGGCAAAAGTGCAAGTGCATATCAAAATCTCACTGGATACGACCCAACGCCTGAGTACGTATGTGCGGAGGGGACAGTGCTAGCTCGCGTGACCACTTGGGGCAAGGGGGAGGTGGTGATTGCCCCTGCACAAAACCTTTAAAGTCCCCGTCGGAAATTTTCATAACCTTTGTTGCAGGGGAGAAAACTCAAAATTTTAGAGCCCTATAGTGAGGGTCATTAAAACAAGACGTTGACCCTTTCCTCATCGTATAATCCAAATATACTCAACATTTTTCGGAGAGCTTCGCGCGCGTATGTAGTTGTCTTATTAATACAGCTCCCAGTTCTAATCAGAATGTCTCACCATGCGACAGCTTTATTGAAATTATTGTTTCGCAAATCATTGGAATCCCTTTTGCTATCCACTTCCCAACCACCTTTCATCCCCAACCCCTCGTTCACACGACCGACCGTTTAACCGAACTACTGTATTTATTATTTTAGAAGTTTTATGCTAAGATTTTGTGGCCAACTCGTTGCGAATTGAATTGCATTTGTAGACGATTGAAACAGAGATTGTGCCAAGATTTGCCCGACGAGGGAGCCAAGTTCACCGACGGAGGGCCAGCCACCCGTCATCCCGACAAGGGCAAAGGATGGCCGGAAGAATGACGAACGCAACCTAACGCAGCATGAAATTTGGAAAATTTCGGTTCCTAATGAAGATAATGTGAAAAGTGTTGGTTTCTATTGAAAAATATTGAAAGTTCTGGTTTTTGAACAAAACTGCTCTCTCTTTGAACAAACTCAAGTAAAGAGATGGGGGACCTGCCGCTTTCGGAAATAACATATTTTCTCCTAACCATTGAGGCTCCCCAACGAATTTGCAAAATTTCATGGGCGAGGAGGGAGGACCCTCCCTAACTTGAGGCCATGTCCCCCTGTCCCCACCTGGCGCCACAGCTAAGTTGAAAGCTAGCTTCGTTCTAAAACCCACTTCTTTGTAAAAACCGTTGTTTCCGGGCATATTCTATTTGACCTCGCAGGCTACCTGGAGGCTGGAATCCACTAGTAAGGGGGAATCAAGGCGCCTCCTTGATCGTCCACTCGGAGAGTAAGCGTCTCGCACTCCAAACTCGCGTCTTATCAATTTGCATTATTTTTCTGTCACGACCTGCCTGCAATCATTGTCAGCCAAAAACGTGTCATTTTGCCAAGTTTTAAATTACATATAGTGGGCGCAGAATTTTCTCTGAACTGGTCTAGAATAACCGCAAGAAGCCATGTAAGTTAACGAAAATGGGGGGGGGGGACTAGACCACTTGCTCTGGCTACGCGCCTTCGTTGTTACCGATATAAGGCTTCACTGGCCACACCTTACCAGGATGCAGCCTCTACATTAAAACCACTGGCGTAGCAAGAGGGTGGACTGGGAAGACAATGTTTAGGGGCCCCGAGGGTTCAGGGGCCCCAACCAAATTATGCGCAAATAAAGAATTCTCAAAAAATCGTAACTCTGCTTGTGCCCCGAGGAGCGAACTCTGTTTGCTCAGCTCCTCAACTTCCCAAGTTAGGGATATGACGCCTACCGTCTAACCACCCAGTACAGACCAGAAGAAACCACAAAGCTATCAATAACTAAAAAAAACTGCTTTTGAAGAACCAGGCAAGAATGGGATACGAGACTGAACCCGGCTCTGGTGCATACAAGGTCTCACTCTTACCCCGTACCTCCCAATGAAGATTGGAGAGCTCTTAGGAAAAAAGATTTATGATACAATTCAAGGCCGGATTTGAGCATGGGCTAGCGGGGCACGGATCCAAAAGGCACACATACTAAGGAGACCCCACAGACCAGGTTACCATTTTTTGCCGTCATCGGGAGACGCCGTCCAGCTTAAATTTAAATATCCTCACACTAGAGCCCCCAAATGTTGTGCATTGTTGGGAGGGTGTGAAGAGAGACGAATTTGAAGGGGTGGGGATTGTTCTCAGATTGCTCATAAATTAGTTAACTTTAAGTTTCATCGAGAAAGTTGAGGGAAACTACATCGCTGAAACTTTTGGGGCACTTTATACTTGCAGAAAATTAACCGAATGAATCCGAAAGAAAAACAGACGAAAATTATTGTAGAGCTCGAAATATCGATATTTTCACACGAATAAATTTGGCCGAATTCCCGTTTTTACTCCAGCCGGGTATTACTAATTAGGTAGCTTGGACTTTATGCGCCCTGTCCTGCATGGGTAAGGCAGATTGTCAAGTCACCCTCCTCCGTCGGGGAAAAGAATGAACGTGGTATGCATGGGCGGCCATCCGTCTTTTAAAGTGTGTGTGTGTCGGGGGGGGGGGGGTTATTGCCAGTGGCACTATCTAAGCGGAGCGCCATCATCGGTTGGCGCGTACAAAGACAATTTTTGCCAAAAATATCCCCAGAGCATCGGAAGTGGCCATTTCCATGCTTTGCAACGTGCCACTATAAAATCTAGTACTTCCCTCAAAAAGCCATGCTGTAAAAAGTCTACAAAAAGATTAAGTGTTCTGATTTCCGGATATAATCAGTGGTACTATCTAAGCAGAGCGCCATGATCAGTTGGCGCGGAGAGTAGAAAATGTTGGTCAAAAATACCCCAGATCACTGGAAATGGCCCTTTCCAGGCTTTGCAACGTGACGCTATGATAACTGTCAGAAGTATTTCCTAAAAATACGGGCCCATTGTAAAAAATGTAGAAAGAGGTAAAGTGTTCTGATTTCCGTATAAAGTCAGTGGTACTATTTAAGCGGAGAGCCACCATTAGTTGGCGCGAAGAGTAGAAAATTTTGGTCACAAATACCCCCAGATCACCGGAAATGGCCCTTTCCAGGTTTCGCAAGGTGATATATACCGTGCTATCAGAAGTATTTCCTAAAAAATTAAATAGGCCTATTGTAAAAAGTCTAGAAAAAGGTAAGTTTTCTGATTTCCGGATCTTCCTTGTTGATTTCATGGAGGGGGGGGGGGATATAGTGTAAAGTATCCCCTACCCAATTTCCTGGGGGATATATCCCCCATCCCCCAGGATCGCCGCCCAGGTTGGTATGGCGGAATAGCTTGAGAGTCAACTTACGTTGTGTTCACAAGACGCATGCAATTCCAACAACTGGTCGCAAATGACTGTTGCTACTGAACATCGTTGAAAATGGCGAAAACCCTGGCTATTTTCAGAATGCCGTGGTCTCAGTTTTCAGACGCGTTGTTTGTATAATGGAGAAATATAATTCAATTTTTGTATTTTATGAATTATCCTAATACTAAAATTGTAGTCCTTATTCGTATAAACTTCCCCGACGAAACTCAAATGTCTTTATAAACAAACCATAGGCGTAGGAAGCTGTTCAAGACTGGGGGGGGGGGGTCTGAAACTTGTTTCGGTTCGCCGTCCTGGGGAGGGGTCTTAGGGGAAGGGGTGTTATCCCCTCTGGGAATTTTTTTGATATTTAAGGGTCCTTAGAAGCAATTCGGTGTATCATTTTGGAAAAAATTTAAGAAAAATTAATGTATATTTTTGACATTTTTTAGTTCTTTGGAAATTTTTGTTGATATTTTAGGGTCCTAAGTTGCAATTTGGTGCATCATTTTGGAAAAATTCTAAGTTAAATCAATGTATTTTTTTACTTTTCTTACTCCTTTGGAAAATTTTGATATTTGAGGGTCCTTAGATGCAATTTGGTGCATCATTTTGGACATTATTCTAAGGTAAATTACTGAAATTTTTTCATTTTTCTTAGCCCTTTGAATATTTTTTGATATTTGTGGGCCCTCAGATGAAATTTGGTGCGTTATTTTGGACAAATTTTACGGTATAATATTGCACATTTTTTAAATTTCTTAGTCCTTTGGAAAATTTTTTGATGTCTGAGGGTCCTAAGATGAAATCTGGTGCATTATTTTCGACAAATTCTAAGGTAAATTACTGCAAATTTTTGATATTTCTTACAAAAGAGACAAATAACGGGTTTTCGTGCTTGGAAAGTTGGGGGGGGGGGGCTAAAGCATACTTCAGCCCCCACAAATTTCGCTGGAGGGCTGTCGTCCCCATCCCCCCTCACGCTTCCTGCACCCTTCGAACAAACAATAAGACAGAATTTTCGCATGTTCCTCGCGCAGTTAGCTGCACGGGTTAATAGTGCTAGGCGCGTAACCATTGGGGCCACATAAACCCCTTACTGGCCTACCGAGGAAAAAAAAATAAAAAATAAAAAAGTCAGTAATATATAAGCCTTTGATGTCGTTCAATACTCCAGCAAACAGTGCCTGTGAAGTGCCAATTTTAGGAGGTTTCCATCCAAAATTTTCTTAAGCACTTCACGTCAACCACTGGTGGCTCTCCGCTAAGGTACTGTTCTCCATTTCTTACTGAAGTTACAAAGGTGTCATTCTTTGCCCAAACCATAGATCCACGCCTGAATTCTTTTGCCAATTGGTCCGAGAGTATACCCCCACCCTGTTCCTTTTCAACAAATCCTAGTCCCTCCGACATCACACTGTTTTGCATCACTTTACTAAACAATACATCTGAACAAGGTCTGAAATTTCAGGCAATTTTTTTGAAACAAAATCGTACCAAAAGCCTTATGGTCAAGTCCAGCGTAGTTATTTTATTTTTGTTACTTTCATTACGCTTCTGTAATACAATGTGATTAACTCCAACAGCTAAAATGCACCAAATGACAACTTCGTGTTTTTTTCTTTTTGAAAAAAAAAAAAAAATAAAACTTCACCCTAAGACCATTATCCTGCATCAGCTCTCGACAATCTAAAATCCCCCCCCCCCCTCCTCTCAGGCAAATCCTGGATTCGCCACTACGATGATACATCTGGCTTTTAGCTCAAAATTGTTGAACATTTATGGTCTGTAAATGAGCGCCCAGCCACTGAAGAGGTAGGTTAACTCGTATAGCCCAATCAATCATATCAGTTATTTTTTCAAAGAGCCAGACGACTGTCCGAGGGGTTTCCCACATTGGTTCGTACCCAGGCCCCCCACATTAGTATATGCAGCCCTGATACCATAATGGTTTGGAACCCCTCGCTGTCTCTCTTGTCCATGGGCTCCCAAGGGCCCAGGGTCTTGCTATGCCGCTGATTAAAACTCTTTTTTCCATAGATTATTTGTTTTCAACAGACGACAATAGTCATCACAGTAGGAAAATGGGGACAGTGGGGAGAAGGGGATGAGAGAGCTTCAAGCAGGCGGGATGGTTTCCGGACGGAGAGGAAAAGATGTTTAAGAAGTATTACGGCAAAGGCATTTTTTGTTTTCAAAATGTATCTAGGAGAGCAGAACATCTTCTAGGGAGTTCCCCTAGCCCCATCACTTACTACGTGCCTAATTTAAACATAGAATGAAGAAACAAACTTGCAAACTGCCTGCATCACAATTTTATTTCAAACAGTACAGTGCAGACATATAATACGTAAGTATTTCTATACATAAACAAGTACTGGTATAGGCTTAACCAGTACAGAGGGAGATGCACCTCCACTCTCCCATATTCTTTCCATCCAACTTTCCAACACTGACAAGAAGTTACCTCGATCAGTCAATTTCTAGCACTGTTGAAAAATTAAAGCTTTCTAACCCTCCATGAGTTCCTCTGTTGGTAAATTTAAGATTCCCTGCAGGTTCCCCATGAAATCTTGGTTGTGCCTTCTAGGACGGATGATTTTTAAAACATTTCTGAGCCACAAAATTGATGCAATGTTTCAAAAAATTGTCCTAACAGAGCTAGAATAACTATCACAAAAATACTGCAAAAAAAGGGAATTTCTCAAAACAGACAGGGACTGGGGTCAGAAAATTTGGTATCCCAAATGATCTAGAGTCCAGGAATTCATGTTTCAGTCAGCATTCAATGTAATAACAATGCTATTCTCTGGGTGAGATGACATTGTGCTCACCTACTTCCACCCCAGGGTGTCATGCCCCCATGAACTATCTTTCCAAATATTTTGCCTGAGTGTCCAAAATTATCCATAAGCACACTTTCAATTTAAACATTTGGACTTCAGTTCTGTAAAGCATGCCACCCCCCCCCCCCTACCATGAACCTTCTTCCCAAATGAAGTTTTGCCTGTCCAAAATTATCCTTAAGTACACTTTAAACTTAAACATTTGGACAATGTCCACCACAGAACTTCAGAAGGTACTGCGCTCATTGGTCCCCCCCCCCCCCCCCCATCCTTAACAAAAAGTAGTTACACTGTTTACCTTGCACAAAATTTCAGTAAAAATACATTCTGAATCTTTTACTAAAAGCTGTCTGTAAGAATAGCTCAGATCCAATGGCTTTGGATTTGCCAGGGGAACTTTGCTACACATGCTGATCAATTTAATGTGTTCACATTTCAGGATGGTAAGATCTGAACATTATAACGTTTTCTACCAAAAGGGTATAGTATAGCGAGCAAGTGGGACATCATGCCTCCAGTGATGACCACAGTCTTCCATGACCAATGTCATACTATGATTTTAACAACTTTTCTTTCAAGTTTTGGCCATAACTTTCCATATGTACCACCCTTATAGATGTTTTCATACTTAACTTCATTGTGTTATACACACTTTGCAATTTACATCCATACAAATGCCTGAATTGTTCCATTTACCAAAATTGGCAAACCCATTTAAGCTGATAATATGTATGCAATGAACTTTACCAAATTTAAAGATTAAAAAATTAAGAGAAATCCTGGTTTTCAGAAACAGTTTCTTACAAATTAAATTCAAAGCACTGGAGGGTTCAGCTAGTTACTGTTACACTGCCATAGTAAAATATCTAACAGATTGATACATACAGACATATACTATATGTCTGTATGTATGTCTGTATGTATGTCTGTCTGTATTTTCAACATGAACACATAATCCAAATACACAACAGACGCACTACCAAAACAACTACAATTAAACACTTAAAACAGTAATGATATTTGGGATTTATAAATGTGAATACATCCACTCTTTTGAGCACCTACGGCAGGATACATGCATTGCTGGCATTGCTCACACACAATGCGTTCATTTTCAAAATCCATCTGAAGCCCCTCAGGGCCATACAACTACGGTTGCCGCGTAGAGACCATCATTTAACACCACAACATGGCACGGAAAACAAGAACAGAAATACTAAGTATGTCAAATGCAGTTCACAACCACCTGTACTAACAGTTAAACAATCTTTAAACTCTTTTCCTTCTATGTCATCAAAATATATTTGTGCTTAAATATAGTAAATTTTGTAACTATTAAACTCTTTAGCAACTAGTGCAGCTTTGTGCAAATTTTAGACGGATCAAAGATTTATTTTACAATCAAATTATCTTCATTGTCATAAGCAAATAGGTGCATAAATATTATTTAGTATACAGATATGTTCCACAAACTTTTAAATGTAGTGAAAAGGAATTACCAAGTACAACAAAATTTATGCAATAAAAGCAGGCAAGAATAAGGAATGTTACAGAATACTATTTATGACAATACCTCTGTTTAAAACACTGTAACCACAAATAATTTATTAACTCTTTAGCAACTAGTGCAAATTTTAGACGGATCAAAGATTTATTTTACAATCAAATTATCTTCATTGTCATAAGTAAATAGGTGCATAAATATTATTTAATATACAGATATGTTCCACAAACTCTTAAATGTAGTGAAAAGGAATTATCAAGTACAACAAAATTTACGCAATAAAAGCAGGCAAGAATAAGGAATGTTACAGAATACTATTTATGACAATACCTCTGTTTAAAACATTGTAACCACAAACAATTTATTTTCTATTTATAAATTAATATTACATACATATATATGGAAATAAAATGGAAACCAGCAAGGGTATGGTCAAATTCCTGTTATGCTTTCATAAATTAGATAACTCACCTCACTATATACCTGGGCATGTTTGCTCATTGCCTATTTATTTAAAGTGCACACGACAATGCCAAAATAACTTTTGTGTACTACAACATTGGATACAGTACTGTGTATCATTTTATACACAGTAAAAACCTGTGCAGTTAGCCATAAATGGAATTTGAAGAAAATGCACAAAAATCCAATTTCGAAAAATGCCCCAACAGGTCACCTGACTATTATGATGCAATTGATTGAACAAACACTGCACAATATATGGATGCCTATCTAGATGTGGAACTACTATATGCTGAGTTATCTTAGCTACTTCATGAAAAGGCACTTACATCACAATACCCATGCAGTATATAGAGCACAAATCACGGACTGTGTTGGGGGCTTCAAGGCACATCATTGGACAATATGCATGCGTGTATATGCGGGCGCTTGTTTTAGCTTCCCTACATAAGCCTCAGTTCTGCTGTTGTGCACAAAGAACACTGTTCGTACAGAACAGCTATGCACATGTATGGACAGTCCAATACTAGCATGCCTAAATTTGGGCTGTTCAATGACTGTTATTGTGAATGCTATGCAGTCACTGCACAACGATGCATTATTCACAATCTGGTCAGTAGTAGTCACACGCCCTACTCTAGTACTATAGCACAGGTGTTTGCATTGATGTACCAGCTAACGTGCATTAGCATGCACATGATTCGGTGTGTACAACCATGAGTGAGCTATCTAGTACACTAGCAATACTAATTCTGCCCCAAAGACATCACGTCTTGGGACGGGTTCACATGTTTTTTCGCTTTCGAATTTCAGGTAAGCGGGGCTTGACCTGCATTTAGGAATTAACATGGTCATATTCCAGTTTATACTGATGCAGTTTTGTCTGAAAAACATTTGTTTTATTTCAAGCTGTACCCAAAGGGTATTTACTGTGAAACTTACTTTGGCCATGTCTACCCACTTTAAAGTATGAACATTGACTCACCACTGAGTCACCTTTTTGACTAACAACATTTAAGTCACTGGACAGTCTGAAATTTCTCATACAGTACTGTTCGAGTGCAATAATTGACTAAAAATGACTTGCCCATAATTAGCAATTAAGTGGCTAACGTCAAGTGACACACTCCTTGGCCACTTTTAAGGCTGACAATATTGGCACAGTGACATACAGGCAAGTTTTATTGTCGCTGTAAATGACCCACCTTTGACTCACCACTGAGTCACCTTTTTGACTAACAACATTTAAGTCACTGGACAGTCTGAAATTTCTCATACAGTACTGTTCGAGTGCAATAATTGACTAAAAATGACTTGCCCATAATTAGCAATTAAGTGGCTAACGTCAAGTGACACACTCCTTGGCCACTTTTAAGGCTGACAATATTGGCACAGTGACATACAGGCAAGTTTTATTGTCGCTGTAAATGACCCACCTTTGACCCACTATGCCTAGGGTTAGTGAGGTGTATCATTCAATACATATGTGCATTAGCTTTGACCGACTATGCCTAGGGTTAGT
>WURT03023418.1:3797-15694 GCA_009936505.3 Holothuria glaberrima | reverse complement strand
TTGTGTGTATTCAAAAGAGGTTAAATTAGGGGTAAGTCATAAAAATTATGATTCAGTTAAGCAAAGTTGGTGAAAAGTGG
Organism: Holothuria glaberrima; assembly: GCA_009936505.3. Taxonomy (NCBI): domain Eukaryota; kingdom Metazoa; phylum Echinodermata; class Holothuroidea; order Aspidochirotida; family Holothuriidae; genus Holothuria; species Holothuria glaberrima. The sequence continues at coordinate 15,614 of WURT03023418.1, read as the reverse complement.
CCGTGAAGTGGGCTACCCTTTTTTCTTTTTTACTTATAGGCTATGTTTACCATAAAATGCTAGGACTGTCTGTGCAGCAATCCTGGAATGTGTTTAAAGGTATTCAAATGAGAAGAGAGAATAAGCCTTTAAAGAGCAAATCTCATCATCCCAAACAGTTCACTATAGGGCAAATACTGCCAGGGTCTCACTGCAGGTATATAAGGGTTCATATGTAAACAGGAGATAAGGAAGGAGCATTGTTAATAGATAATTTCAAGTTTTACATATGGCTTTTAATATTTGTGAGTACATTATATCCATAAATAATCATGGTAAACAGTCCACTGAATGGCAACAGAGATTCAACAGATTAGTTACTGCATATGTTGCAGCAATGTAACATCAGATTCACAATTGTCTTAGTACTGCATACAGCAACAATGGCATTTGCTCTCTTCTTAAGCATATGCATACATATGTGAGCATGCTCAGTGCCCACATCAACCATGGCACAACAAATTGTCTAACTTACCAATAAGACAACTTATCATCATAAAATTGTGAGAGGCATTATAGATCACTACCTTTTCACAGCAGTGATGGCAGAACCAGGGGGAGGGGGCTGGGGGTGACTCAGCCCCCAGTAAAAAAGTGGGGGCTAAAGGTATGTTCAGCCCCCCCAATATTTACCAAGTGCTCCAAGAAGTGGGGTTCGTGGGGAGAATTTCACAGTGGGTGCTGAACATATTCTTGATCAGCACATATTCAATGCACAAAATACTAACAATTTAAGTGGGAAAGAGGTCCCCACCTTGAAAAAATTCTGAGGGCCCTAAAACCCCTTCATCATCAAATTGCAGACATGAGACCCATATTTTAAGGCTGGGAACATGCAGCTGAGAGCACTCAGAAAGTGCCACTTCCGACCATCTGGAGGGTTTGTACAGCCAAAAATTTTTCCACCAATGGTGAAGCTCCGCTTAGATAGTCTTGATGGCACTTAGCCCCCCACCCATGATTTTTCCATTCCGCTGTGCCTGGTTCACAAGATTACAAAGGGCATGCATTCTGAGTTCCACATACCACCAGAACGCACCACCGGTCAATACAAAGACTATCCTTTTAACCAACCTAATTATTATTAAAATGTGAATTTTTTCAGTTTCGAAATGACAAAAATGCTCTCATTGATCACCTCTACATTCTATGATTATAATCACGCATCTTAAAATTACTACTGAAATAAGTGTGAGAAAAAGCCATGGCCACCTTTCCAAGGTCAGATCTATTAAAGGGGCTTATTGAGTTGGTTCACAAAATTCATGATTTTTTTACACCTGTTGAGATTTACTCACATCTTGGTGGAAAATGGCCAAACTAAGAGATTCTCCACATCTCACATACTATTGAAATAGCAATGATAGGGTAATTCATGATTAAAATCATTTAGTACAAATTCGTGACCAGACACTTTTTACCATTTAGGTATTAACCATATGCAACCCTGTCCACAAAATCTGCAGTTTCTTACATTTTCAGTAACTACAGGAAGTGGCACATGAGAAATGAGGCTAATTAGAAATATCGTCCTGCAATGATTTCCTTCAAACTCGACATAAAGTAATCAATTTCAACTCAATAAGCCCATCTCATGCAGGCATCACACTGTCCCCAAATTGACACCAGAAGGAAACACGATAAAGGAAATGTTCAAATTCGGCTCTGATCGTAAAAAACTGGAACATTCGTGAGGGCATTTTAAGCCATTGTATGACTTTCGATGGAGTTCCTCAGGCTCTAAGAGCCACTTTGTGAGAGGTGGCAAAATCTTTGGCATGCCAAAAAGTTGTACAAAGACCTTGCAAACATTCGGGGCTATCTTCGCCCAAAGTTCCAAATTCCATATTCGTGTGTCCATCTGTTCTCAATTTCGGGACAGTGTGATGCCTGCATATTATCAACTCTAACAAAATTGAATCTTCCAACCAGATAATTTCTATATACCTTGAGAATTAAAGCAATGGTGTAATAAATGGCATCATAACTGACCATCTGTCTCTGACAAAACATTAAATAACTAAATACCAGAACAGATTACAATAAAGAATATTACTTACCATGCTCCAAGACTGTTGAAGCCAAGTGCTAGTACAACTGAGACAATACATTGAAAGAAAAAAATGAAAAAAAAGAGGAAGAAATTGAAGGAACTGTCACTCCTGAAATGGGAAAAGATAAAAAGATAATTAGTTTTTGTACTGAGTGTAAACTTCATACACATATCGGAAAAATAAAAGATTATTAGTTTTTGTACTGAGTATAAACTTCATACACATATCGGAAAGATAAAAGATAATTAGTTTTTGTACTGAGTATAAACTTCATACACATATCGGAAAGATAAAAGATAATTAGTTTTTGTACTGAGTATAAACTTCATACACGTATCGAAAAGATAAAAGATAATAAGTTCTTGTACGGAGTATAAACTTCACACATTGAGAGGATATCTTGAGTCATTCAAAATACATATGGCTTAAAGGTAACATCTCCTGGGCAGGAAAATCCAGTAAGGGAGGTGAGAACAACTCACAACAAGGGCTGTTCATAGAGTGGGGAGTGCTAGGAAGCAGGGTTGGCGATTGGCGCAGAATTGCGGGAATCGTGCAAAAAGGTTGTCAGTTCCTGCACAAAGAAAACTTGTTGAGGGGGAATTCCCACACAGATTTTAGACCCATTCTGCAAAACGTAAGTACTTCCTGCTCACAAAATGCAAACACAAATCAATGCAGTACATTAATGCACTGACTAAACCACGTGTGGATGAACTTTCCATACGAAAATCCCATGAACTTTTGTTGCGTGCGCTGAAGGTTTCGTTGTACAGTAGTTACCTTGTGCTCTGAGAGCTAATTGTACCATTGTGGTACAACACACTGTAAACTCTCTGTACAGTTTGGTTGTGGCTGCTTGCAAGGTGACTTAAGACTAACGTTAGGCTAGGCTGGTAGCATGTATCCAAATATACAATACGTTAGGATAACTTGTGAGCGGGTGCCAGCAGCTCTAGAGGATAAAGTATCGTACGTGAAAATATGCGAAGAAAAGTCTTAGAAAATGTTGTTAAGGGCTTAGTTAAAGTATTTTACCCATGTCTAATACATATTTTGTGAAATGAAGGCTAGCTACATAATTTAAGATACCTGTCAATTTAACATGGGGCTTGCTACTGTAAGACTGCAGTCTTACACCTACTGTATAGTGTGTACAACAGTGGCACTGAAATTTGAAAGGATTTAAACTATCGAAGGCTTGAACTTTTGGGACCACAATCTCAGAATTTTAGACCCATGATAAATTTGCGAGACCTTGTCACTGACCGTGGAAGAGTTGAGTTGGTTGTTGTGTGCGTATCTTTTAGCTGTAACCTACAAGGGTTTATTTGGTGATAGTTTACACACACTCTAGACTTGGGACCTCAAGTACAGTATATGAAATGAAAGTGCACTTGATGCCTTGTCTCTGCAAACCTACAGCTGCAATTACAATCAGAAGACATGAGCTTTCCTTAAGAATCAGTGACTGAGTTTGCTGATGGCTAAAGCCTGGTTGTGATGGTTTCTATTTAAATTATAAATTGTCTCAAGGCCAGTAACGCCAGTTAACCTCTGGCTAACTTGGAAATGTAGAAGAGGTGGGGTGGGATGTGGTTACGCCACTTTTAGTTTGTGCCCTGGCAGGTACGCATCAATTTTTGTCTACGATTTGACATAGCTAGAATCCCCCCTCCCAAATTCATAGATCCCCCATAAAATTTTAGACCAAGGGGGAATTCCCCCTTTGAATTTTGGAGCTGGTGCCAACCCTGCTGGGAAGTGCTGTTCTTTTTAGCACCAAGGGCTAACATACAAATAATGAATGTTTATGAGTGTGATAATATAATTTCATTCAGTTGAAAGATTGAACGTTCTATTCAATGAGGCAAAGCTGAGTTGAATAAAACGTTCATCTTTCAACAAATGAACTTATTCATACTATCACACGAATGAAAAACATTCATTATTTGTTTTACATAACGCCTTACTTGTAATAGGCCAGACTTTGGTCAAAATTTGATTCAAGAAATGGATAGGGCCAAACACTGTGCATAATTCTAGACTAATCCACGATGGATAACACAAGACCATGCAATAACCCATATTATATAACGCCTTATTAATTTCTCTACATCTGATTGGATTATTGGTCGTCACATGCCATGGGTTATTCAGTACTAACCCACGGCTGTGACGTCAGCCATGGGGGTACATACAACCAAATTTTGACCAAAATCTATGATTTAGGAAGTCAGGTGTTATATAAAACAAATAAGGAATGTTTTCCATTCGTGCGATAGTACGAATAATTTCATTCGTTGAAAGATTGAACAGTCTCTTCAACTCGGGCTTTGCCTCGTTGAATAGATCATTCAATCTTTCAACTCATGAAATTATTCATGCTATCGCACTCATAAACATTCATTATTTGTATAACGTGACCACCAATCCTCCACTCAGATGTAGAAGAATTAATAAGGTCAAAATTGGCCCTGCAGTCCCTGGGCAATGCCAATAGTATCTACTTCATGGGAAATGACCTCAACTGACAAGTCACCGAAAATTCCACTAAAAATTTCCTTTTTCTTCACATAATAATGGTGAAAAACAAAACTTATTTGAAGGAGATAAATGTACTACATTTGATGACGTGGTCTGTAACAACTTTCACCGAAGCACTTTTTAACATTTTTCCATTTGTGGTTCCTTGATATTTGACATTTTAAACATTTCATTAAATGGACTTTTCCTATCTTTTGACCAACTTTTTGTAAACAACCTTACCAGCTACTACAAACAACACCAAAACGTAACATTGGAAAATAAAAGGTTCTAATTTTTGAGAGACAAAAAACAGAAAGGATTAATATATATATTGAAATGAATCACTTTGGGGGAAAACACCCCCCACCCTCTCCCAATGCACACTAAATTTAGGTTTCAATGACTTCATTCTATTCTCTGGTTGCATATCAACAGAATTCTTGTTTGTTAACCATTTCTTTCCCCCAGTATCCTAAAAGAACACTCTAGCACGTTGAAATCTTATCATTCATCGCCTCTCGCAACATCAGATAATGACTCATAACTCCTCTAACACAAAACATAAATTACAAATGGATGAAAGGACTGACAAAAATCACATCTGGAGAGGTAAGCAGTGAATGCTTGCAAAACATCACAGGATGATATAAAGCATAAGTTTTGAGGGTTTTTCACTGGTCTACATCCCTCTCTGCCTCTAATATTCCAACACTACATCCCAAGCACCAATCACACCTCCTCTCCCCCACCCCAATACATTCCACAAAATTTCAAGAAGTATTTTAAGTTGCTGAGGTAAGCACAACTGTAAATTCAAAAAGGATGACATCTAAGCTCCCACTTACAAAACCTGTGTGCTTTAATAGCACAATGCAGTTTCTTCACTATTTCCTGGAGAGAGAGGTGGGCATCGTAGTGCCTACTTTGGGTACCATTACTTTTAATAATTAGGGGATTTTCAAGTAGCAGAATACTAACCTGAAAGCCTTGTAGACCGGCCTAAACCAGCAAAGATATGAAGCTGCTGGCATGAGTATCAAGTACAAAATGGACAAGCCAAATGTAGGTCCAGCATTTATCTTTTCAAGCTGGGCACTGGCAAAAAAGTAGGCGGAGGCTACGAGGAAATTGACCAGCAAGAGGACACTATAAGCTGAATATGCATGAAAAACAAGATAACAATGTGTGAAAATGTAAATTGAAGTGACTGATACAGCTGTGCAAATTGCCCATTACTTGTCCCTTAAATATACAACCAAGACATTCTTTGGCTTCTAGCTACATCACATTGAGCAAATCTGCAGTTCAAACAGTTGTCGTAGGCACAGGCGTAGGAAGCTGTTTGAGACTGGGGCTGAACTTTATTTCAGATCCTGTCCTGGGAGAGGGATCTATGGGGAAGGGTGTCCCCCTCCCCTTTGGAAAATTTTTTGATATTTGAGGGTCCTTAGATGCAATTTGGTGCATCATTTTGGACAAATTCTAAGGTACATTACTTCAAATTTTTTACATTTCTTACAGAAGAGACAAATAAGGGGTTTTTGTCCTTGGAAAGTAGGGGGCTAAAGCATACTTCTGCCTCACAAATTTTGCTGGGGGGTTGGCACCCCCCACCTCAAGCCCCCACTTTCTATGCCCTTGGTTGTAGGGTGCAGTAAAACCCTGAAATGACTGACACTCCTTCCCACAAACCGTGATGAAACAAGGACATGTTCTGAAGCTGCTGACAAATTGCCTTGTGATGTTATGAATTATGCCTGCTTTGATGGCACACACAAATTGTTGAACTTGACAATGACAATGCTTGCACACAAACTGAACATAACAATGGTGGCAGGGATGACCTCTCACCTGAAAGCATTATAGACTGGTCTAAACCAACAGAGATATGACCCCGGGAAAAATAAAACAAAAATCAGAACCGACACCCCAAATAACACACCATAACCGCCGGCTGATACAAGGGCAATAAAAGCAACCACTGAATTCAGGAACAGAACCAAGGTATACGCTGGCAAAAAATAAAAAGAGTCGTAATATGTTAAATTTTTATCCCAAGACTTAAAACATGGGTACTGTACCTATCTTTGCTACTTAAAGGGTCATTCTTACATGAGATCAATACTAATAATACTAATCCTCAGACCCATTTTACATCCCACAGCTAACTTAACAATATTTGCTGAAAATTCTCATCATTTAGTATACTTTGAAAATTATTCACAGATCTTTGAACCCCTCCCCCATTTACCTTTGGTCAACTTTGGAAAAGGATTAAAAAATGGACGACTCATTAAAAACAGTACAAATCTCAAAGTTACACAATAACATCACAAAAGTTAAAAAAGCAACATAAAATCTTTGAGCCCTGAATTATCTATGGCTACTGGTGTCCCGACCCTGGGTTATCCATGCACATACCACTATCATTACCTCTGATTGTACCTCTTGCATGTCCAGTAACCCCCTTCCCCCCCCCCCCCAGGTTGCCACACTTTCTGAGAGGCAATCAGCCAAATCTGGCATTCCAATATGGTGAAAAAATGCCAAATGCAAATCCATTGGCAGTAGCATTCCACTTGCTGACAAAACATGGACACATCTGTGAAAGTTGTGGGATAAAACATGCACTTTGAAAGAAAATTGACAGGCAAATGAAAAAAAAAAAAACACCTAAATGGTGTTTGGCATGGGTCTTAAAATTTTGCATGCCAGCACCTTCTAAAATATGCCAAATTTAGTGCTTTTTGCATTTAAAATGCCAGTATGGCAACCCTGGTGCTCTCATTTGTACCCACAAAGTGGTTTCATTTTAGAACTAGATGAGAGAGCCTACTGGTATTTTCACTGTACCAATCCAATAAAATTATCATTTTCACTCTTGCTAATGATATTAGCTGCTGTTGAAGTCACTTGTAATCCTGTAAACAGCTTCTCTAGCAATTTTTTACAAAGCCTTATTTGTATCCAGCTTTGTCATTGGCAAAAAATTGTAAAATACCATTACATCCCTCCACAGCCATTTTATTAGCATTTCTGGTTTAGGAGTGTTTTAGAGGAAACTGCAATGGGGGCATTTTGGGTAAATAGTTCACACAAGGACTAAAATTTTTTGTAATTGATGCCTTTCAACGAAGGTGAGGGGGATAGGGCTATACCAGGTGCAAAAACAGTGATAAATTTATGATGCAAGAGAGTTTCAATAAGAATATAATATTACACCTTAAAACATGAACCAAAATATCAAAAAAAAATAGGGATAATCCAGTGACTAAAATACATAACTTGCAATTTCAATCAAAAACAAGAAAGCAGTAAAAAATTACCACAAACATCATGAGAGGACTTCACATACCCAACCAAGGATTGCAAAATGTTGTTAAAACTAAATTATACAGTTTCTCTAAATCCCACTGCTAAAAAGAGTAAGACCTCATTTTTCATTACATAACAGGAAATGTAGGGATACTATTTAAAGTGACAAAATGTTAATCCATCTTTTCCTTAATCTTTCTTAGTTCCAAACATTTATTAAAAGTGTATATAAGTAAAAACAGTGTGAGTGAATGGACTGCATACTGTTTATCACACAGGTCACTATTAGGTCAGACCTTAAATGGACCTTAAGCCAAGAATTACAAAAATATATATTGCAGAGATTGGAAAATTAATTTCATCCATCCAGCTCAAATTTTGATAGCTTATTAAATTTATTCACTTGATCTGAAATAGTCAATTGCACAATAATTTGGAATGCCCTTGTACAACTCTTATTGCCTGCTTTTGTTTCCTTTTGAAATTAAGATGTTTATATGACCTTGAAAATTTCCCTTGCATAGCAAGTTGTGCAAAGGGGGCTTATATAGCCAAGTCACCCTATAGCAGCAAGACAGCGATCACATTTTGGCACAAGATTTAGTGGCTTTCGAAAAACACACAAAAACAATTAAAGATAATTTGAGTAGTACAAGAATGACATCACAAATAATAGCACATCTACTGTTGTAAATTGACTAAATATGCTCAAAATTTTACATCTCAGTTCAGGAATATCCTGTGCAGATGATGGGAGGTGGACCATTTGGATGCATTTTTTTAAGCTTTGTTTAATACATATATTTTTGAATTTTTAGGCTTTAAGTACACTTTAATCACCTTTCTTTTTCTCTATTGAAAAGATGCAGCCATAAATGAAGTCTCTCAAAAGAGGATTTAGAATTCAAGAGTTCAAGATTAGCTAGGTTACTTTCTCTTCAAGAAATAACATTCCCACAGCAAACAAAATCTTTGCCTTGTACACCAATGAATAACACGTTCATGAAACCTTTGAATTTTGCAAACAATGCAACATTTACGACTCTAATGATCTGTCAGGTGAAAATCTTGCAGGTGAAAATCTTGCCTGTTTCTTTACCAGGGTATCTTGGTGAAACTGGCTTGTTTAAGAATGATGACAGATATTTACTGTTATGTTATTGCAATGTAAAAACAATATTACTTCCCTGTAATTACCACAAGAATGTTCCTACTACTTATACATATTAAAGAAAAAAATATTGATGTCTGTGCAGCAATGATACTGCCATTTTAAATATTACAATAGATTACTGTAAATACCAAATAAGGCAAAATAAGGCAACAATCAATCTTACAGTCAATAACCATCACATGTTTAGGACACTACTTGACAGATTTCTACTGATAAGGACTCATATGTGAGCTAACTCTGAAACAATCATTTGATAGTAGGAAGTACGCAAAATGAGAAAAATTTTACCTATCCAGAGAAAAAAACCCAGCTTAACGATCTTCTGAAATGACACTGGAATGTCAACAGCAAAGTCTTGGTAGAAACATGGCCCAACTGGAAACCACTTTGGTAGTGGTGGAAAATTATTTTCTCTGACTGAAAAAGAAGAAAGGAAAGGAAACTCTATGGAAAATTGATGATAAGAAAAACATCTGTCAGTTTTAATACTGTCAGATTAGGCTTGGATGGGTTACTCGACTCTACGTCACAGCTGCGACTCCTGGCAAGGAGTCAAGCAACAACTCCACTTTCCAAAGGATCTGGACACCTGGAAATTTTAAAAAGTGGCATAAATGGACAAAAATCATACTTTGGAATAAATGTTTCTTTTATTTTACAGATTTAACTGAAATATTTTAACTGAGCTGGCTCTATCAACAATTACATATTTTCTTTCAGTTGGTCACTACCATAAAAGAGTTGGTAATTCAAAACTTCCCGTGGGGTTAAAAGGTCAGCTGTACCGTAAAAACTTTTTCGCCTTTGTGTGTATGCATGTGGTATACTTGCACACCCAGCGGACATGTCTTACGCCTGCACTACATTGTCTGTTCTTGTAATAACAATGATGTGTACATCCGATAGAGGTGTACATAATCGACAACTGCCTTGAAGGTAAGTGGTTCACTTCACCTTTGACCCATCCCATGACAAATTTTGTGAAAACATTTCCAACACGTCTATTCTCCGACAATGGGAGTGTGGCACCTCAACCAACTAGGAGCCAGATTGTAAGCCACAATCAGGTGCATTGATTTGATACTCACAGACAATTAATTGACAGGTAATAGCTACTGAGGTGTGTGTTCCTGCATCATTTATGACATTATTGTAAGAGTCATGACCCCACTCAACGACACTACTAAACAGACTCCAAAAATGTTGGGGTTGTCAAAGCCAGTCAGCTTTATGTTAAGACTAACAGTGGACCTTAAGTCCAAAGATACAAGAATATATATCTTAGAGGTTGGAAATGAATTTTAGACATCCAACCTTTATTTCCATGGCTTTCTCCATTGCTGAGATACAAAATGTTGAAATTTATTCACTTAATTTGAAATAGTTGATTGCACAATACTTTTTGATGTCCTTTTTGTGCGACTCAAATTACCTGCTTTCTTTCCTTTTGAAATAAGAATGTTTATATGACCTTAAAGCATTAACAAAGGAAAATGAAGATGGCCATTTGAGTAGCACAAGAATGACATCACAAAATATTGTGCAATCTACCACTTCAAATTAAGTGAACAAGCTTCAACAGTTTATTTCTCAGCTCAGGAATGCCCAATGAAGATGGAAGTTGGACCATTTGGATGTATTTTTCAAGCTCTGTAACATATACTTTTGAAAATTTAGACTTTAGGTACACTTTTAAACGTAGCCTGGTATATTTCCCTGGTTAATGAGTTACTCAAACAGAAGACTGTCATGTTCATTAAGGTTTCCAAGATGTACATTTTAGCTTTAGCTTGTAGGAAGTCTGAAGTCAATCTCACTCCAGTTCTTCAAAGACTGCTTCCATTTGGTCACCATTCTAACAATAAAGAGAGGGCAGGCAATTATTATTGTATTACTATATGGTTAAAAAAAACATCAGTAATAAGGCAGGAATACTTTTAGTGTTCAACTCTGCTTAGTACTTTCATGAGTTACCGGTATTTCTATCACAAAGACAGAGAAATCCCTAGGGTTACTTATACAAGCAACTGAAAAAAAAACTTGTGCATAATAGGGAAACAATTTAATTTAGCGAAACATGATGCAATACCAGACAAATTATTCCAAGGGACAAATGCTGGACATCTACCCGGTTAGCAGAGACATAATTAGGGAATAAAATTGCTGCAAATTTTTGACATTTTTTACAGAGGAAACAAATATGGGGTTTTCATTCTTGAACTGAGGGGGGCACATGATTCTGCCCCACCACATTTTTGGCTGGGGGCTGATGTCCCCCTAGCTACCACCCACCCTCCCACCTATGACTTGCTTGCATTTCTTTCCTTTAATGTAAGCAATATTAACCTAAATGAGGAGGGAAAACATGAATATCAGCTTCATTAAAAGCCTTTATACGAAGCTATGGTAATGCTGTCAGCGTTATTTGCAATGGCGAAAGGTCCAACCAGTAAAGCTGTAAAGGCACGCAGCAACTCACTATTATACTGTGCACTTCTCAACTGTTGTTCCCTCCGCTGCAATTCAGCTGCTTTCTGTTCCAATTCTGCCTGTCGTCTTAACAGGTCATCCTGACCTGGTGGTGCTTGAGCCTGTCTCAAAAAATTTGAAATACACATTGTCATTATTACAGGAGTGTCAACAAGAAGGGGGATCACAGGTACAAATGGTCTCCCTTTTTGAGTAACAAAAAGATTTCTTAAACAC
>WURT03023407.1:0-15694 GCA_009936505.3 Holothuria glaberrima | reverse complement strand
TTTTGACAGAATCAGCCTCACCAGAATAATTTTGCCAGTTCCTTGCTGCCAGCATATCATATTTGTCAGCTTTAATTGCGACAGGACTTCCTAATTTACAAGCCCTCATTGTAACCTTCCAGCGCCACTACCCTGCTTTCATCTCGAAGATCAGAATGTAGACTGATTCCGTGCAAAACGTCTGTGGCGCCGGCGGGGCTCCTCATTAGGGCAGAAATCCACTCAAATATTGCACCATTGGCGATCTAGGCACCTTTCAAATTCCAGAAAAAAATTCCAAAGGGGAGGGGACACCCCCTCCCCTTATACCCTCCCCCACGCCTCAGATCAGTAAATGTCGCATTGAGAAAACGTCCTAGCTAAAACACTGAACGCGACTTGTACGCGACTTAAGGGCGTAGGCTGGGAGGATGGGAAAAATTTCTCAGGAAGATTTCACATGAAAAATTAAAATCGTAACTAAAAAAGTAGGGATTCCAGGAGATATATTCAATTCAAATCTAGCATCAAATGTAGTACCATTTTGCATCTAGCCCACCCTCCGTAAGCCAAAGTTTTCCAAAGGGGAGGGGACACCCCCCTTAAACCCCTCCCCCCAGGACGGCGATCAGTCATAATTTCATCCGCACTCCCTAAGATGAAATCCTGGCTACGCCCTTGGTAAAAACCTTTAGCAACACGGGAAAGTTTATTAGCTGGACCGAGTGACAACTCCCTGACTGCCTGTCTATTGATGCACAGTCCTCTCGGCATTGTAAGCAAACGTTCAATGCTATTACTTGAATTTCACAACGTTTTTACGAGCTTGGGCTGCAGTGTCAGTTGACTGACTGAAGTATGCGTCGTAATATTGTTAGTAACGCAAATGTGTCGTCACGTTCCCTAATATATTTCATGTTGTACAGACACACAAACGCGACTTGCTGGTATTTCCGCAGTGCAGTTTGCATTTATGGGGGGGGGGGGGGAGCGCTTGACGTCATATGCTATTGAATGAGTATAGGGAAATACGGGAAATATAAAATAAATATGCATTCAATTTTTCAATTTTACTTTAAGGAAAAATGTCAATACAGATGACAGTGAAAGAAAAAGATGTCCTGAACGTGAACGACCTAACTACAGAAGTTGTTTTCAACTGGCAGTTCACAGAACCAATCGGACAGCTTCACGTCATGATTAACTGGGGAGATGGCATGACGGGTAATCCTTTTTTCACTCACTTATTTTATGAATATTTTTCACTGAGAACTTTGGAGCTTCTTTGCTGGCACTGGTAAGGACTATGTGGTCATAAATTTCCTTGAAGCTCTTCAATGAGGTTGGTAGTCCAAGCCTTTGGTATTTCGATGTCCATTCATTAATTCTATCTGTTTTGTTGCTGCCTAATACGCGAGTTTGGTACCTAATCCAAAGAAATAATTTTGTGCAAATTGGGTGTGAAAAGCAACAATAATTTACATTGTGTATTGATAGGTAACTAGCAGTGGCGCAAGGGAATTCGGTCAGAGGGGGCGAAGAGTGGCTCGTATGGGCACTTTGTAGTAGGTAGATACCCTATGCATCAATATGGTAAAAACCTAAAACGGGCGACGACAGGCGACTTGAGTCCGTCAGGCGGGCGATCCCCCCTGACTATATGGATGCTCCACCACTGGTGACTAGTATGATTATCCCAGAGTTAATCTGCATCCATGCATAAGGTAGTACATCGTTGTTTTCCGTACATTTGTATGTTGTATACCATGCTTACGTACATGTTGTTCTTTCAGATGAGAGAGAAATTTTTTCTTCTCTGTCGAGTAACTTATCTCTCCTTCATACCTACGAGAGTTGCGGCCATTACAAAGTGCTTGGTTCTGTCTTGGGTGATGATTATGAGTTGTATAGCAACCAGAAGACGGTCTACCTGACGAAGCCTATTGAAGAAATTACTCTCACTGCAACAGGGAAAGATGGCAAAACAATCGGTAAATAATCTTTAAGCAATGAAGATCAATTTGTTCAGGAAGATAAAATTACAGTTCAGGGTGACTGAGAAATACCTGCAATTGTGTGATGAGATTCGTATTTGTAGTTACAATCTCTTTATTATATCTGTAAAATTAGGATTTTGTTTTACATATTTGCCATTTTTTGAATGATATAAACGCCTACTTCCTCCTTAAGCCTGTCTTTGCAACACGGATGAATAAGAATCAAAATAAGTTCTTCTAAACGCCTCTCTAGCCAATGTTAACTTAATTTCCTTTTATTCTTCTAATGTCTGACTGTCAACTCCTCCCACCTCCAGCCCCCTCCCGACAGATACTGTCCATGCAATTCATTTAGTGTTAGCTCAACTTGTCCGCGTAGGTGATTGTGATAAATGAAGAGTTAAGTTAAACTCCAGCCTATCCTGAAATAGATCGTGAATAGTCGAGAATTTCATACTAGGAAAATTTTCATGCAGAGAAATTCGAATACCGGGATAATGTTACCCTAGATAATTCTGGTTTCCCTGTGGAAAAGCCGTCGTGGGGGAATTATTGTAGGGAGAGAGTTGTCAAATCACAGTTTAGAGATAAAAAGGCAAGGTTGTACCTATCGCTCGAGATTACATGTGTCTTTGACAGATACCAGTTTAAATCCCAGTCTTTAACCAATTCCAAAGGTTGGAGTTGGTGGAGACTCTGCACCACAGTGGACGGAAACCAGGAGTGGAACTGAGAACTGAAGTGAGATCCCGGAATGCCAGCCACTCTTTTCGGCACTAATTTTAAAATCTCTTTAGGACCACGTCAAACAGCTCTGCTTTAATAATTAGTCAGCACAAACTTGGCGAGAAACTATACAAGAAATGTTTCCAAGACACTACGTGCACTCAACTAAGGAGCCGCCTCAGGCAGTTTTAAAAGTACTAAAAGAAAAATATGTGTAAATTAAGAGTAATGAAGTTCCCATTATGCTAATGATGATGTTAATCTTCTGTTTCACATGTCCTGCGGTGTTTGGTCTATTTCAGAAAGTGGTGCAAAAGTCATGCGCAATGCAACAATATTCTTCACAGCACATGTCACACCAAATAACTCTGTTTGTTATGATTTTGTTTGGGAAGTCAATGGTTCTCTGACAGACAAGACAGAAACCCTTCTATTTCAATCCATCCACCATGGATCTTACTTTGTTACTGCGTATGTTTCTAACAATGTATCAAACGCAACTTCGGATTTCAACATATTCGTGATTCCTCCGCTGGAACTGAATTGCCAGTCTTTATCACCAGTTGGAGTACCCACCACATGCGTCATTCACTCTTTAAAAAGTGCATATGATTTGTCGTTGTTGATTCAATTTGATGATGGACCACCACGAGAGGTTACTTTGGAGAGAGGGGAAACTAACGTACAGCTGCAGCATACATACGAAAGTGATGGAAAATACAGTGTAACATTATACCTCGGTGATAATAACTTCATCAGAAACGAGGTGAGAGTTAACGTTATTTTACAGAGAATGAACCGTCTTCCCAATGTCATATTTAAATATCAGTCATGGCTCATATCTTCGTATTACCTTTGCCAGCATTTTTGATTGTTCACAGTTTAAACGGTGGATATGAAAGGCAAATCAAGGAGTTCTAAATAATTTTAAAAAAAGTTACTATAATATGATGTAGTCAAAAAAAGCAATATGTAGACTGCAATACGGAATTATATACTACTTTAAATTGGGTGTCTGTATTTGCCCTTTAAATTAAAGGGAGGAGGCGGTCGTTCCGAGTTTTATTTTCAAAACGTCTTATTTTGCTTACAAGTACAGTATCTTTCATTATGACCTGTTTCTGCATAAAAGCATCGAAGGTAAACCAAGGAGTTTTTCAATGGAATTAAAGGCATTTTCCAGTGGTATTTCACAAGGGTCTCATGTGAAAGAGAAAGATTTTCCAATTGGTGCCCTCCAAACCCGTAGACTTTTTTCCTAACTCGAGATATCTCATATTAAAGAGTGCTTATTTTGTCAAAAATACCTCCAATTCTCATCAAGGTCACAGATTGTCATGTAACGTGGGCACATTACCTCAGATTCCTTTTGTTTTTCATTATAATTTGATGCCCTTTATGTCCTTGAAATTTGATACTGTTGGAATGTTTGAATAAGTTTCCATGTAGGTTTATCATATGAAGGGCGTAACAATCAAAGTTGCTAAATATTCCCTACAGCGGCATGAATATCATAAAGAAGTTCAGTTCTATGTCAAATTAATGTGCCGCAATGACATCACGATTTCCCATAATGCATTTAATCTTGAGAAAAAATTGCATTTCTTTGAAAATCTGTATCTTCCAAATGCTGCAAGCTGTTGAGATGCAGTTTTTACCTCCTAAAAGAGAAAAATTTTCTGCATTTTTTGAACTTACTGAATTTTGTCTCTGAAAAATTCCTTTCACAATATTGTCACATGATTGATAGGAGCCATTCCTGATTTAGAATGATGGGTTACACTAATTCAACTTGGGGCAACTGCATTTTCCCTTTAAGACAGTTTATTTATGTACCGGCATTTTCAACGTCTACATGTAATGGCATTATTCAAGCTGATAAAACAGTAATTATTTGTGCACGGAGCTTGAATTATTTAATAGAACTCACACATTAAACTGACAGCTAGGCAATAGTGAATGCAATTTTCTCTTTTTCCCATTTACCGACAGGTAACCATTACTAAGGCAACGTGCTTTCTCTCGCCTGTATCCATTCAAGGTGCAGCCAATGATGAATCTACACCGGTCACTTACCAACGAAAAGCACAAATAAAATTCGTTTCGTCCATTGACTTTATTTGTAGCAAAAAGGTGTCATTGACTTTTGAGTGGTTTTTGTTTAACCTTAACGAAGAATCAGAGACAAATGTTATTTCATCCTTACCATTACATCTATCAAATACTTCCGAGCTCATCATCCCGTCCTTTACCCTGAAAAGCAGTTCCTACCGGATTATGGTGCAAGTATCACTCAGACATGAAGAAGAGTATTACTCAGATCGGAGAGAGTCCCAAGGATGGATTAAGATAGCAAAAAGTGATTTAGTTGCAAACATTGACGGTGGCTCCATGAGAACAGTTGGTAAGTATCTTGGAAATGTAAGTAGGTGCAAGTGATTGACGTACGTCTTGTGATCCAAGGATTGCTGGTTTGGCAGTTTGGTTCTTATCAAATTTTAAGTCGTTTTTATGCGCAAGATACTTCTGCACGTCCATATGTTCCATGTGGACTAGGAGGCCTGCTAATTAATGCAATGAGTCCTTCAGATGTATTAAGTACCTGCAGGTCACTGAAAGCACCGTCTACTTGGAATAAGCTGCTATAGTTTATCCGATGGTTAAATGTGCTGCACCCAGTTCCCAGAATTGCTAAGATATTGGCGTCTGATAAATACAAAATTATATTGAACTAAAATTGGAGATTTTCCTAATTTCGGTCCATATTCTTTTTAAAAAGTCAATGTTTTGTTTTATCTTCATGTCCAAAGGACTTATTTCAATACATTCATCGCGTAAAACAGAAGGACCATGCTCAGTCAATTATTCTTGAATAACATCCGCTATTGCACTGGTGCTTCATCCTTACCTTTTTGTCCATTCGTTGCCAATAAAATCCTGCGGTCTGTCAGGTCGCTAGTTACGTCGATGCTTAAAATGTTACCTTCCATTCTAATATTACGTTCTTCCTTCTAATTTAAATTTTGCATTGTGTCGACTCGTAGCTTTCACGTGGAGGCAAATATCTCCTATTAGAGCAAAGTAGTCATTCAATCTTAAAAAAGAAACGTACCGGTACAAAATTTGACTTTTACTGCGACTGTTTGCTGAAGGTGCATATAATTTTAAGTCACCGTATTATTTATGGAAAAATCAACAATACTAACCATTGAAAGGGTTTCAATATTTGTTTCTTTTATCAGGGGTAGGAACTAGTATTGTAGTGGATGGTTCAAGTTCCTATGACCCGGACAGTCTTGTCATCGAGGATGATCCCTTCTTAACATTTTTGTGGTCCTGTCAATCAGAATCCGACATTAACACTCAACAAAGTAAGGAAAGTAATGGATATTGAAGGTTTCATACAAGTAATAACAAGAACCGTTGGTGTATTTGTTTAATCTTGCTGCCTATTTTGCGACCCATGGATTGAGAGTACATGCAAACAGCTGAATGCTCATACGACCCGGAGGCCTATTGTAACGTGAGTAGTTACTCGTCAATGCCTGTAGCTGGTCGCTGCTCGCAACCCTCGGTCACATGCGTACGCAAAAGTTTCCAACACGCCTTAGAATGTTTGATCATTGAAATTGGTTTCCATTCGGATAGCTTTTTCGGAGGCGAAAACTTTCGAGGTGTGTCACAAATTTGATCCCAAGATCGCGAGTGGTCGCAATCGTATTTACAGCCACTCGAGACAAAAGGCCCTATCAATCAATTCCACGTACTCTTAAGCGAAGGGTCGCATAATGGTCTACATTATACGTCTTAAAACCAAGATAAGTCCATGCATATTCACAAATGTTAATAATTACCATTTAGGGCAGATATATGATTTTCTGTGTTGTTAACCAGCAAGTATGACCGAATTTAAGGCAAAGCGGTGCTTGTAAAATCATTGCTCCACTAAATCGATATCAAATGCATGAAATTACACGTTTTTTTTTTTTTCTTGTCAAAATGCCACACTGCAAACAAACGATATCATTTAGTTACATAAATGCAGTTGACACAGTTCTTTTCTATTTAAGAAAAGAATCATCATGGATTTTCGTAAGAATGAAAAGCAATTGGAAGGAAAAAGTAATGATAGAGCATTTAAGTTACAAGTTATACTCCAAAATTGACAGAAAGAAATTCAGACCTAGTTTAGTACGATAGTACACTTAAGAAATTATCTAGTCATAACGCATCATAAAGTACAATTACTAAAGATAGTTTTCTTCAACATTGCATGTGAAACCGAACAATGTGCAAATATACCTAACTTTTCTATCCTTCTTTCAAAGATTTGTCGAACTTTGTCTGCGATGGATCCATACTAAGAACAGGTCCCAAATTAATGATCACGTCGGATTTAATTACAACTGCTGTGTCTTTAACGTTCCATTTACTTATCCAAAAAGACAATCGTTCAGCAAGTGCCAGCCAGACAATACACTTTATTCTAGGCGATGTTTTATCATTGGCTGTCAGGTTAGTTTTGTTCAAGAATCAAGATCCTACTTTTAGTTCTTTTATTTACTTGAGGAGTCCGTAGAGCACGACAACGTCACAAAATATTATTCCCAAGCTAGAGTAGGAATAGATTTAAAGTTAGAGTTACGCCAACCATGGTCATGTTTTCAATGCACAGCATATAACCTACGATTATGCGGACACATACAAAGACTCCCATATGAGAGCATACAATATTCTTACTGTATTGTTCTGTGATTATCAGCCTATAACGGTAGCAACCAATCCTTTCAAAATGATAACATCACAAATGTGTACAAGTACAAAACTTAAGCACGCATCAAAGTAAAGCCGCTTTTTGAAAAGAAGACTTGATTCCTCCTGGTGTACGCGAATATTTCTTTGGAATGTTGACTCATGTTACAGAAGTGACCTGAAAACGATCAACGCGACAATTGCCTTCCCTCTACAACTTAGCGTGAAAAGTCATTTGAGTACTTGTAGAGCTGTGTTATTTGAGGATGACAGGAAACGGACCAAACTATGGACTTCAAACCAGTCATTGTACGTTTCTACCCGAGTATCGATAAGAGGAATAAACTTGCAATGCTTTTGATACCAATTAGTTATACTTGTATAAGACATTCATTGCTTGTCAAAAAATGAAGAGCCATTAATACCGCCCATCCTCATATTTTTGCCCTGAGGTGAGTTACCTGTGCATTTTGAGTTTGTCAACCAACTTTGCAAATCTTTGAAATATGCATGGTTGAAAGCGCTCTTTCTATTCCGTTCTGTTTTCGGTGAGATATGAAGCATAGCCACTGATAAGTCAAATCGTTGCATAAGCCTATTTAAGCTTGAATGCCTTTATGAACATCTACAAAGTTCGGTGATACTGGCGTTACAAATAGATTCCCTTTTGATGAGCAGAGGAAAGAATTCAGTAACAAATGCATAGGTTTTAATCGGCTGGTCTGTTCATTCATCTACAATCATACCTGCTTGATTCAACTTGGCTCTTGGAAACCTGCAAAATTGAACTGCAATCTCTCCAAAAGAGCAAGAAAGAATAAAAAGTAAATTTTGCCAGATTTTTTCGATTACATTTCTTTTTTACGAATTAAAAATAGAACTTTTTTCAATGTGCAGAATAATTTTCCTACCAACGTTTGGACAAGATTTTGAAATACAAAATAACATTTTATTAATTCCAAACTACATCTGACTATAGGTAGCCTACAGGTAATTTAAAGTGTTGGTTTACATGGGAAGTTCTTTATTACTCCAGTGGCAGGAATCATATGTATTCCAGTTTTTAATATATTGGCTTGTTCTCATGATAACTTTCCCTCTTTCCTTACTCATACCGAATATAACATTTCCTGTGCAGATGCCTACAAAACTGTGATGTATACTTAAAACAAACCAGCAATTTGGTTCTTCAGGCCCGAAGTATGGATTGCTCCGTTCATACATCTGTGTTGTTTTTCTCTTGGAGGATTTACAAGGAGGAGAAAAGCAAAGACATTAAATTAAAATCGTTTGACTGGGAAAAGAATACCCTGACTGGAAAAGACCAAGAATTCCTGGTCTTAAAATCGGAAACTATCATTAACCTGCTTCCAGGTACTTACTACCTTGAAGTATCAGGTATGTACCTTGAAAAGAGATTTAATGAAAACTCACATTAAGGTGTTTAAAAAGAGAGTTTCAACATTCTAATTTGATTACAGACATAGCGAAAAGATCAATGGATGCTGTACTGTCTTTACAGCTGAAAATGTATCTTTGTCAGTCAAACATTTTATTCGCAATGAACAGCTAATGTAAAATTAGTAAAAGTCAGGGTTAATGAAAGTGGTATTTTCCAAAACTTACCTTTTTCGGAGAGTAACATGAGTGTGAAGTCACGTGGTCATATAAAGGTTTGCCACTATGATTTCTAGACTTTAAGACATTAATTATATTTTGATGTTGTATATTCCAAACACACTAGATCAATCTCTGTTTTGTTTAGCCTTCCCTGCGATCATCAGAAGGTTCTTACAGGTAAGATTTGTGTAAGTGTTCACGTTACACTATAAAAATTTCAAAGAACTTTTTTAATTGCAAGGTTTCGCTGGGGATAGGAGGGGACAATCGGCATATCGAATGAAAGTCAACACTTCCCCGGAAAATGGAACTTGCTTTGTGGATCCTCAAAATGGAACTGCTTTAGGAACGCGATTCATGGTCAGGTGTCAGGGGTTTGTTGATGTGGATGTTCCTATCACATATACTTTGTATAGGACTGTACCTGATGGCACAGGTAAGCTTTCTCGATGCAAGACAGACTATTTCAGATATCCTCCTTTCCTCTCATTATTCATCAAGTAATCATCTAAACTTTTAATTCAGTAGGTTTGACTGAATATTAAGCCGTTTTATAGGCCTACTTCCAAATTTTAACGCGCTCCATAAGAAACATAGCCAGCTCTTGCTCTTCCGGTCTAATCACCATTCACGGACATAGCCCAGTGTTGAAAAGTGTTCAACTTTCAAAGCTTTATAGCGCCATACTGGTATGCGTACCGGCGTTTATGCTCAAGACATATTATGCCATATTAAATTTTCAAGTCTGAAAGTGGACTGCTTTGTTTCGCTTTTTAGTTGCGTTTCAATAAGAACCAGTCCATGCCGAACATAACGGTAGATGTCGTCGATCCTTGCTCTTTGAAAAGCGAACACAAAATTCTGGATGAAGGAACTAGCCATTAAAAGTTGCAAATGTTTCTGTACAAATGCATAAATTAAGATTTGACAGAACAGTGTATTACCCAGACTTATAAAGTAAGCAACTTATTTCAAAAACTGAAAATTGCTCAGAAAAGATACTAAACTAAACAAAGTATTTAAGACTTAGATTCGGTCAATCTTTTGAGATTCAGCGGAGTGTGAATCTACTTATTAATTCGTTTCCATACTGCATTAAGTGGTGAATTTTGTAGGTACACAATTCTGTATTTTCCAAATAAACTGTAAAAATGTCTGCCGACTGTTGTAGAATTACAGAACAAAAAATAAAGAAATACAGAGAGGAAACGGAAAAAGTGCTACCAATTTTTTGAAAAAATTGACAGCACTTTTGGAGACAAATTGACAGCACTTTTTTCTGTTTTCTTTATGTATGTCTTTATTTATTTTTTTTCTGTTGTTCTGTAAATCTACAGAATTTTTTACAGTTGTAGCTACAGTTTGAACAACGAAGTGGAATACGTGGGCTGATTTATTAAGATTCTTGAAGAAAACTAGCATCTAAAATTGCCTTAGCTAAGTAAACTCCAACTAGTTGTATCAAACCACACCAAGTCTCATCATTTACACCCATTCTTGTACTTATTCGTTTATTTCATACCAAAAGACTAACAACCAACAGAGTTTATTTTCATGCACTTTGTTTCTTTGTAATTAAACCTAGAATTTGAAATGCAAACGACTATTTTTATATTTTTACATTCAAATTTCTTCCTTCAGAGTTTCTTTTGTCAACAAGCCTGTCATCTGACTTTACGTCAGTGTTCCTTCCTTCTGGTAATGCAACAGATAACTTCACGTTACAGCTTATTGTGAAGATATCAGATATATACAGTACCAGCTCTTTTGTACATTTGCAAGTGAAGGTATGTAATGAATGTAATTTAATTTCCATTGCACTGTTTAATTAAAAGGTCTTGTAATGAAGTTTGAGATGACAATCTCAGCCGTCAAAAACCTTAGCCTTCCCCTTGCATGTTGAAGACTTTCAGTTTTAGGTAATAGTACAATTCGACCAGGCTGTCATCTCTAGAAGAGTTTTCAATGTATTTGCATTTATCTTTTACTTTTCTCGAAGAAAATTTCAAGAGATTCGTTTTCACAGCGTAAGAGTGTACGGTTTTGTTTTCTTTTTTCTTTTTTCTTCTTTTTTTTTGTCCTAATTCTCAGTAAATGTGATATAAGCATCGATTCTTGTTTGATTCAAACTTCTCTTGCTAAAACAGGTTTTACCAGTTATTGTTGAAGGAAGCCTAGATGAATTCTTGATGAATATTACGATGGGCTCAACCTCCTTGCTAGGCAACCTACTTGCTACTGGCAACACCGAAGCTGCTAATCAGTTTATGATGTCCGCAGCAGTGCTACTAAATGACCAATCCAGCAACGCGGGTGAAAGCGATCTTGAAACCAGAATGAAGGTAATGTAGCAAACAGATTAGGTTTTAGGTTATGTGTCTAAAGCAAGTGTAAAGCCAAATGGGTTTTCTCCCCTATAATCACCAGTCCCTTCGATCCCTCCCCTTCCCGTTCCTGTGTCATCTTTAGTCCAAACTAGTAATGTGCTAAACAGCCTTTTCCAAAAAAATAGTGAACATAGAGTTTGCGCACCATTTACCTTAAGAATAACAGCTTCTACCCACTCACCCCTGAAAAACCCTACCGTACCTTAGCGCGATCACTCCTTAAAACCGCTAGTCCATAAGGTTCACCCCCGTCCCCTTGACAGAGGATGGTTGTTCTCGGAATTAAGTGGGTAGAGATGCAAAATGCTGTTATCGCTTTCATTGATCTTTTACAGCAATGTTTATATTCGACATTTTCGTGACTTTGAGAGCAAAATCTAGAAAATCAAGATGTCTTCTCACTCTTTGCCAAAGGTGGATTATATTAAGAACAATGAGCCAGTTTTTTAATTGCCGGTGGTCACAAGTTATCACTTTGGCTGTCTCATCTTCACGGAGTGGATTATCAGCTTTTGCCCACTTTAGGAAGTATGCCACTTCTCTCCTCCTCAAAGGGGTGTAACTAGTTATTTGAAAGGAATATTCAAGATAGCAAAGTAACACTTCGTTTGGTTATTACAAAGTGTGTTGAGTGGAAGGACAGTTTTCCGTATTATCACACTAAAAAGCTTTTACTAACCGCTCGTTCTTGCGTCAAATTTAATCATTTTCAATTTTTAATGTACCTTTGGATTACTAAGACTGCTGGTGTCCTATAAATATAACAAACAATTGAATCTAACGAACTTGAACGTATTAACAATCAACCATAAAATCTATATGGACATTCTCACAGATCCGAGCCTCTCTTATTCAGTCATTGTCAGACATCTCTATCCAGACAACAGAGACGTTAGAAATGTCGTCATCATCCATTGTAGCCGTTACAGAAGTCAGCCAGGAGCTGGATACTGAAACACAGGTAAATGGAAAAAATTAATGTGCGGCACGTTTCTAGAAATGGTGTTGACAAATATAACCCTTTCAGAAAATTTCAACAGTGAAGGTGTTTACAGCTATATAGTGTCATTAAAGTTTTTTTTTCAGGCCCGTTCACGGGGTTTTCCATGCGGTATTTTGTGTTTTGCACACTAGCCACTGCTCCACACTGAAATGATTCGCTTCAACTTGCATAAAAGGTAATTCTCACGCCACTTGGTGGTCCTCCTACACAATCATGTATATGTGCGTTTCGCTTATTTCCCTACATAGCTGCTCTTTGTGTTACCTTTAGGAATTAAAAACAGATCAGCTGCAGGGGCAGCTGACCCCTATTGGTAAGGACGTACACTGCATTGTATCCACCCTGTCTACCTGATGAAATGGCCACATCAGACTCGTTTACCACACAGCAAGATAAGTACAAGAAAATACCTACCCGATGGAGGGTTACTTATAGTAAAGGGTGAGGCTTGTAATGTAGTATTTAACAGAATCTAAGAAGAGAAACTACAAATTTTTGGTTCATATTGAAAAAAACGGTCCTACTTAAGAGCAAATACAGGTAAACTGTCGAGGTGACTGTCCACTGTAGGGAATTACCCTCTTTATCGGGTGTATGCATACACCCCCTCTTTATCACATTATCGCTCCTCGACAATCTTGGCTCACCCAGTTTTTGCTCTAAGGTGAAAAAAAATCAGAAACGCCCAAGGCTGCAGAACTTCCTCTAAAGCACAGGCGAGTCACTGCAGCTTTTCGTCTATCATACATCGTCTACCAGTGTGGAATACATTCAACATTCTAAAGAACCATTAATTACAGCAATTGGCATTCATATAAAACTTTGGTAACCACATTCTCTCGTCTATCATGCATGCACAAGCGCGTGGCCGAGGGGGGTTCTGGGGATTGAACCCCCCCCCCTGGCCCAAGCTTGAAAAAAAATAATGACAAAAAACACCAATGTCTTGGGAAAAATATGCTGACACGATTTCCCTACTCCATTTCAATCCACTAACTCTCGAGGGAATAAAGAAAACATTGATACAAGGTAATAAACCTTCCAAAACCGACTCCCTGTGGGTTTGTAAAGCCGAAAATTTTCTTGTACGCTCCGTGCCAACTGATGGTGGCGCTCCGCATAGAAACATAGATTAACATTTTTCATAGATGGATTTTTTTTTTGCATTAATTGAGAGATTGCAGACATGAGATCCATATTTGGGTCAGATCCAAAACTACCTGAGACGCGACGGGACGGAAATTGATAGCTCTAACTTCCATATTTTCCTAGAGTTTACTCATAATGCTATTGTTCTTTGTTTTTATACACAAGTAGGTCACACTTAATAATTAGGAGCAAAGAAAACCACAATTGTCATTTACATGTTGCCATGGTAACGAAACTTAAAAACGCGACGGGACGGAATGATAAAATGATGATACATTCACACTTTAGACAAAGTACTGATTTTTATCTAAGTTAATGGGAGTTAAATGCAACTTTCAACATTACCACAAAGTAAAACTACCCTACTTACTACACCATTGAATCATCTCAATTTGGTATCTGTTTTAATTATAAAATACTTCATTAAAAAAAAATGTGATCACGTGACGGGACGGAAACGCGAGGGGGGAGGGACTTTGTCAATATATAATACTGTGTAGTGTTCAAACTTCGTGTCTGAAATTTAGTTTTTCCTAGATACACTAAAAAAAGAGTAGTATCATCATTACTCTGATTTTTTTATTTCTTTCCCTGAGGTCGAGGAATCTATGCATTCATGCAGGCATTCACGTACTGTACTGTATGTACTTGTTAACAGGATATCTCAAGAAGGGAAACTCCAACAGTTCTCAAGCTTGGTACATAGTACCCTGCGGAGCGGACTCTGTTTGCTCAGCTCCCCAAACCACCGTCCGCCAAAGTGAAGAGGACTGCGTCCAGTTTTAGACGCAAACTTCATTACCATAATATGACTTATTCATGACTCTCTCATTATTCATGCTATATTCATGCTATTGTTTTGAGTGAGTGTGAGCAATCCTGTAGTCGTAAACTCAAGGCCTAGACTAAAACCTGACAATTCCTATCATAACTGTGTAACACCTATGCAGTGGGTACTACCAGGGAGTTGGTATTACAATGCCATACCAACTCTGTGTGTGGCATAGGCTATGATGATGTAAACGAAACCAGATGTTACCTTCTTGTGAATATTCACTAACCAGTCTCGAGGCCACATTTCTATATGAATATCCAAAGAAATTCCTTTGGTGTTCACTTTGGCAGACTGTGAGATATGACTGAACAAGGAATGTGCTGTACAGTCTGCTACGTAGGCAAGGTACATAGATGCCCCATATTAAGAGGGAAAACCAGTTGTTTTTGGTGGAGGTCAAAGGTCATCTGGGATCACTTGGGTCAAACTCTGAAAACTGGTAACACGATATCTCAAGGTGGGAAGCTTGGTTAAGTTTCATACAAGTCATTGTGGTGAGAAGAATAACCCTATTGTTTAGGGGAGGTCCAAGATCATCTGGGGTCACCAGAGGTCAAAAAGCAAAATTTGTCAAGAATTCTCATGGTCAAATATGAAACTGCATAAAATTTTATATTCTGGTTTTGTGTTGGAGAAAAACTTGGGAAAAGGCTAAACACAATAAATCAAGAAGGCTTTAAAAGTATCTTATACTTAGCATGTAAATGAACCATGTTGTGTGTATGATTCTAATGTTTAAAATGAGTCACCAGTGGGGAAAAGGGCAATAAGCTGTAACGATATGTCACTTGAGAATTTGGTTACCTTGGTGAATCTGACAATTGCTATCTTAATACAACTGATAAAGATGACAGTATGTTGAGTTGTACTGGAGTTGAACGTGGCCTCAATGCCATTACTCCAGCACAAGGTGTGACCAAATGCTAAATGTGTTCAATTTTACACAACATATAAAACTTACTATTTAAACTGACTTATGATTTTCGATTGAGTACAATTTGAAAAAAAAATGGTGCATATTCTGTTTCTTACTATTAGGTGTATTTGAATGTGTAATTACTGTATTATCATATACAGTTCCTCTTCGTAGTCTTCGTTCCTCTGGCAAGGCCCATCTATCTCTTCCCAATCCACGATTAAAAACTTATAGATACAGATGTTCTGCATACGAGTTGTTGTTGTTGTTGTTGTTGTTGTTGTTGTTGTTGTTGTTGTTGTTGTTGTTGTTGTTGTTGTTGTTGTTGTT
>WURT03023396.1:0-15694 GCA_009936505.3 Holothuria glaberrima | reverse complement strand
CTCTGATTTGAAATCCACCAATCACATCAATTTATCACGTTACGTCAGACAATAACAAACGCCTACTACAACATGTGTAAAAATGTTCGTAAAATACGAACAAACTTCTGAGAAACCATTACGACACTGTATTCAACTACAGTTATTATACCATAAACGGGTTCTTGAAACTTCCCTAGTATACAGTACACAAAGTTATAGTTAGTGTAATTCGAATTATAGCCGTTTGGGCCTTAGCAGGTTGCTGCGCTTTCGGAACAACAGGATGGGAAAGAGATTGTTGGTGCTTCTGCAACTGTTACTATATCGGTTTAGCCCCTATGAGGAAACGAAAATTTTACGAATCTGTGAATGTCACTCGTCAAAGAATTGCGCACAAGTAGTATTCCTCAACAAATAGTGTACGACTCGTTCCATTCGGTATAATCAGTGCCATTGCCCTATTCACCATGCCGTTCACGTCTCACTCTGTAATGCACAGAGTGTGGGACGTGAAGAGCATGGTAGGAGATGGCATTGATCGAATCTCCCTGGGTGGGCTGCAATATCCCATAGTACAGCACAGACGGTACGGAAACTGTGGTTTTCACGCAGCTTGTTGTGAGCATGAAAGACAGGGTTGTGGTAATTGCTTTGGGTAAGCGAGGTCAGCACGCATTGTGTAATGATCGAGTGTAAATATGACCCAGCGTGACTCTCTTTCTAAATGAATATGCAGCGGTACGAACAATGTATGTGGGCGAGGCTTATTGTTCGTTAATGAGCCGGTTCAATGAGAAAGTTGTTGCTTCTTTTGGTCCATATTTCCTGAGATTTGTGTTGATCTGCTGCAAGTTATTTGTGATTCATATTTGGGAAGGGGAATAGACCACAATGGAATTACATTGGTGTCACTTTATTATATTTTTTCAAACGCAGTATTTCCCTTTAATCTCACCACTGATAATGATAGATAAGCCATATCTGATCAAAACGTTTATATACAGACAAGTGTACCAAGTTTCATCTGCAGTATTCACTTGTTTAATTCTGTTTTAGATTACAAAGAAAGATACCTGGACAAACCAGTGTGGGCAAATTACAGAAGGAACTTTAAAGGACAAGTGCCACCTGCAGTAAGTCATCTACTAATTAATAAGCACATAACAGAGTATTATATAGCAATCAGAAAGACTGCTTACCCTATCAGCAGGGATACATCCAGGGAGGGGGATGGAATTGAACATTCCCTAAGGTGCATTGTACAAGACCATAGCTGACTAACCTTCCACGTTTAGAGCTGGGATAAGAAAGTTTGGCATCACAAATGCCCTATGGTGTCAAAAGTTACTCTCTGTAACAGGAATCAATCACTCTGTGTTCTGTGTTCGACATCTGCATCTACCATTTGCAAGTATGAGAGGAAAGTTTGCATTTCATACAAATGTACTAGATTACAGGAAGGTTGTGCTGTTAAGCTTCAAGTTCATTACTTCAGCTCTACACCTAACATGCATGGACTGACAGTTTGGGGAAAATGTAGCATCCCATATACTTGGAGTTACTGGAAGTTGCTGTCTGCAACTTTAATTGCACCTAGAGTTCTGCATCTACAATGCCTATAGTGTCAGCGTGAAAAAAGGTTTTTCATCACAAATGCCCTAGACTGTAGAGAATTGCACTCTTTAATAACATTTTTGTTGTTTTACTTCTGCATCTAACTTGTCTTGAGTGACAGTATAATGGGGGGGGGGGGGGGGGGGGGAAGGGGGGGAGCCAGCAAATCAGCAACTATAGGGAACTTTATCCCCCCTGAAATCTTCCAGTGCCTGTATGAACTCAGCAATAACAGTCAGTGACGAGATCATAGAGAGGAAAGTGACAAATGGGTATTGTACTGTTTTCATATCTCAGTACTCAAGAGAATGGTAAAAAAAGGGAAGGGGATTCCTTGGGAACTGGAATACTTTCAAATTGGGACATTTTTTCAGTTTTAAATGTTGTAGATGTTAAATACTTATTGCTTGGTTTAGGTTAAATAAAACGAGTGGGGATTCCAAACATGGGAATATTTTATGCTGTTACAGGAAACCTGCTGTCATTTTCCATATTTTAAGACACTTATTGTTGTCGTCGCAGTCTTTACTGTAATCTGATGTGTTGCATTCATAATTGCACTAAATATCTCCCTTTTCAGCTGAAAACAAAGCTGCCTTCCATACCATCCTTAACCTATATTCAGCCTCATGTGATTGAAAGAAGTATTCTCTTGCAGAGCTCCCATTTTGGCATGGGATCATCCCAGTGTGTTTGCTTCAAATTGACTCAAATGTAAAATAGGTATATACCAAATCATAAATTGGAAAATTTGAAGTCGTCTTGGCAATTGGTAATGGTTTTTCTGTTTACATTTTATTACAGAAAACAAGAAAGCAATGCATAGTAAGTACTTTGATTTGTGTTTTATTTATAATGAGTGATTGATGAAGTAAACTTTGTAAAAATTTAATTACATATTTTACTGCTTTCTAGACAGGCTTCAATTTTAAGAAAATTGTATGATTATTTATATGAAAACTTGTCTGCCTTTTTTGGTTATTTGAAAGAAAGGATAGTGGTGCAAAAGAAAATTTTAAAGTTAACCTTGGTGCTATTTTCTGCTTTCACAAAATTTGGTTGTCTGTCCATTAATGATCCTGATACTTTTGATTGTCCATCACAAATTTAAGATATCATGGACTCATGGGCTACTGGACAACTGCTAAAACTGAGCCCTGCTACTGTGCAGTACATCTATTACTGTATGTATTGTTCTGGGGTGGTTTGAGCAAGTCACCAGCATAAAAGTAAAAGAGATATTAAACTTACCCTGTATTTTCAAACACCCTTCCTGTAATGTTAAACTTGCCATTTTAACTGTTTTTATGTCAATCATTAGAAAAAATAGACAGCTTTGACTCAGTCATAGATATTGATACTTTAAAAATTATTTTTATTTTCAATCATCCCTGAAATCAAATTGAAACTTGAAGCTTCTAAACAGCAGTCAAGGTAATTTAATTTTTTTTTTCCTCCATACAGCTCTAGTTTTAAGGCTTGTATGTATTTTTTCCACTATGAATTCTTTTAAAAATGCAACTATTTTTGAAAGTAATGCAAAACACTTTTGGTTTCTCTTTAGCGAGGGAGTGGTGACAACAAGAATGTAGCCTCTAATGCTTGTCCTGTCTGTCGTGATGAAAATCTTAAAATTGATTACCGGGTAAGAATACACTGACTGTACTTAAGAATTGACTTGATTCTGATTTATAATGTACTATGTTTGTCAAGAGGTTGTCTATTAGCCACAGGGTACTATGTACAGCTCAGCAACAATGGCAGTTACATATAGATATTTTCCTTTTGTAAGCTGAGTTGCTGGAAGGGTTAATTGCACCAGACTTTCTTAAGAAGTAATGTAGTTCTGTAGTAAGACCACATGTGTAAACCAGTTTATACTTCAACTTTTATCATTGCTTTAAAATGAAAACAAACTATACATGGGATGATTACAATCATTTAGAGACTATGTATGCTTTGTAGCAGTGATAAATTGTATGAAACTGACCTTAAGAGGTGTTGACTGTTTTAAGAGCTTTGTTATATTGCAAAACTCTTATCCCTAGTTTTCATGTGTACGTGCACAAAGTTGAATTATTAGTAAAAATGCAATATAAAAATCCATCATTTTGGTTGTGTTTAAGTTGCTGTCAATTCATTTCGTGTACGATAGATGGAACACAGTTTTTTGTTAGACTCATGCCAGCTGCTCATAAAGCTGATCCATTGTAGTGTGATAGGATAGGACATGTAAAGCTCTGCATTACCTTTGATTGTGAGCATGTATTTGGTTTATGTCCCTTCCCTGTTTTCCAAGCCATGTTTCACAGTATTATATAGAGTCACACTATACATTGAAACTGAATGAGGATGTCATGTTGATGCCAATAAAATTAACTGATCTTTGAAAGCATGGCAAGAGCATTTTAGGAACTTTGCTATTGTCATGTAGTATAGTTAGTAAGCATTTCATTACTAAGAGGGACGCCATCTTGTTGTTTACGAGTCATACTTCCTTTTGTCCTAGATCCCCAGGTCCCTTCCTGTTTCCTGTCACGTTTAATTCCCACGCCACATCTTGGTTCCACGTGGAAGCTGTATCCCATAATCTTTTTGGGTGTGGCCAATTTTACTTTCTGCAGCCTCCTCATTGGTCATACAAAATTGTTGTACTAATTAATATTTATTTTTAGGATGCATTACAACTTTTAACCAATCAGGGAACTGCA
Organism: Holothuria glaberrima; assembly: GCA_009936505.3. NCBI lineage: Eukaryota > Metazoa > Echinodermata > Holothuroidea > Aspidochirotida > Holothuriidae > Holothuria > Holothuria glaberrima. The sequence goes on along the minus strand of WURT03023396.1, from coordinate 11,387 downwards.
TTTACTTCCGGGATTTCTTAGGTAGCCACGAGGTAAGCGGAGCTTTCACACCCAAGCCCACAAGCCTTCCTTAGACACCCGTGTTCCAGACTTCGAAACGTAAACAACATGTAGTCGTTTCTGTAAATATGTGATTTGTAATATAGCCGGCCGGAATAATTCGTCTACAATCATCATGTAAATAATTTGATCTATCTTAATCATCTTTGAGAATGGAACTAATCAGAAAATCAAATCGAGTTGGAACTGAGATAATTATTTCTTCTTCTCTGGATTATTTCTGTGTGGCGAGCTACACCCCAACCGGTCCCGTACCAAGCCTTCGCAGGAGCGATTGGCCCAATTATCCTACACTATATTGCAAAACTCTGCACAAAATTGAATTACTAGTGAAACATGATACTAATAAAACGTGATCATTTTTTGTCTTGAAATTGGAAGAAGATTAGAGGGTCAATTAAACAGTGATTATGTCCATTACTGGAGAGCCTCCGGTCAAAGGAAACACTCCCTACATAAGCTTTAAGCCTTGCCCCTGCTGAAAGGAGCTATATCGCATAAAGTGACACCAAACTGAACGTGACCACTACATCAGGGGTCTGTCATGTGTAGCCTTGTTTTAGACTGGCTGAATAGAACATACTAAACATCATCTTAGCCAAAAAAGTAGCGATCTGGCAAAGCTACTCACAAAGATGCTGACAATGACCGGGAAAAGTGAAGCAATGCAAGATTGTGAATTGATGTCTTTATAATTGTGGTGCAAAACACAACATTGGGATCAACCAAATGCTTTGTGCACAGATGCTGTACACATTTGTACCCTTTCACAACAAATACTGTTTACTTGGGCTGCTTGACTGTACAATTGAAATTATTACCATGAAAAGAAAGCAGTGAACAAACACCCTGTCTAGGTTTTTCTAAAAATGTGATAATGTTTTGTCTTTTTGTTGCAGAATGTGGAACTGTTAGAACAGTTTGTTTGTCCCCACTCATGGCAGATTTATTCATTTAGTGTTACTGGTAAGTACTGTCAAAGCTTACATTAAGCAGGTGTCAGGCAATTTTTACTCTAAGGTCCCTGACATTTAGGGCCCGGTTTGCTACAAAAATACATTGCTAGGTATTTCTTATTTTCAGTTATATTCCCCAACTAATTGATTCCACAGCTAAGATTCTTGTTTTTAAGAAGTGAGTAAGCATTTTCCTTCATTCACTTTCAAAACACTGACAGTTTCTGAACTCATTTCACATTTTTGTATGTAAATGAAATTTGTAACCAGCAGACCCCTTTGTAGAAGCCCATATAGTATGGAGATGGATCACATTTCCTTTCTGCTCATTGTAATAACGCCACGAGAACAAAGAATCAGTATACTTTCACAACCCTAGTGAATTAATACCTCCAGGGAGGTTATAAAAGCTGATACTTAACAAGAGAAAGTTAGATAGTGCTACTGAGTGTTTAAAAGAACTTCCCTGGCTTCCTCTTAGGTACAGAATACTTTTTAGGCTCTTATGTATGTCATATAAATGTATCAATGACCAGGCTCCCAATTATTTGGCAAACTATTTTATTAAAAAGGAAGGCGGGTACTCTCTTAGGTCTTTAGTTAACTACGTTGTACCGAGAACTAGGATGAAGGCCTTTGGTGATAGGGCTTTTTCTGTGGCAGGTCCAAGGGAGTGGAACAACTTACCCACTGAACTTCAGTTCTGTCACTCGTTCACCAGTTTTAGAAGTAAGCTTAAGACAAACTGTTCTGGATGGCTTTCAACTAATTTTCTCACAAGATATTTCTGGGAGCAGTATTAAAACCCCACTGCATAAAGTTTCTGTAGAAGTGTGTGCTAAGTAAATATTATTATTATTATTATTTTTATTGTTATTGTTATCGTCATCGTCATCATCATCGTCATCGTCATCGTCATCGTCATTATTATGAAAAGACAGAAAAGGTTTGTCATGTTAACTGTGATAAACATTACTTTCTAGGCCAACTTTATAATCATGGAGTATTGACAGTGCATTGTCATCATACTAAACATACATTATTTGCACTTTTAGTGTTTTAACAAAAGGCTCCTGGCCATGGAAAAATGGCACAGGGTTCTGCCAAATCTACAGTACAAGGCCATCTTGTATTGTTTTTGAATGTTACACTGAAGACACCAAGAGACAGAAAAATTTAAAGATAGCCTGTCTTTCTAATGATATAGCACTTATTTTATATTCCTTTCCTAACTTCACCTCCTCGCTAATAACAAGGTTCAAGTTTTGTTCAAAGCCCATTCAAGGTTTAATTTCTTAAAATGTTGTTGGCAGACAGGTTTACACAAAAGTTTGTTTGAATATAATAAAGGAGATGTGTGGTTCTTGATGTATTAGCTCTCAAAATTGTGTTTGTTACCGAACTTAAGCTTGAAGCAAGCAGGAGTGATGTCATTTCCTCAAAGGGGTGATGCCATCTCTTCATATTGGTGACCAATGCTATGGTTTCTTTGTTTTTCATTCTATTGTATTGTCCTTGAAATAGTGAGGGACTCATTGGGAACTTAAAGACAAAAAATTATCATCCCTCTTCTGCATTTTCATTTCAAAGTATGAAACTGTGGAGGGAAATATTGGTTGTAAAGTTAAAAGAACGGCAAGTTGTCCCAAGGGCACTTTGGGTTGAAAATGACTTATAATAACTTTTGTCTGCTAATATCTCAAGAAATACACAGGAATTTTTGTCAGAATGTTTACCTTTTTAACTCATGAACATCAAAATAGCATTTCAACTTGAACATTTCTTTAAAAGTTATAAAATATGCCAGTATTTAAGCAAAATACTTGTATCAGTTTTTGGGAAGCAGACACAACAAATGTTCAAAAGTGAAACTTCAAACTCCAAATAGTACATTCAGATTATTTCTTTTTTTGTTGTTGTTACTACAGGTGTTTGTCAGAAGCAGCATAAGCAGTTGGTGAAAGCTATTGAAAAAGCCAGATCGTATGGTATGTATAAAATTGAGATGTAATGTGCATTTCTGTCCTCAAAAACTGTCTCTTTTCTAGATGATGTTACCATTCAACAGTTTTCTTCATCATTATTTGGACTGTTTGTAAAATTTATTTAGTTAGTTTTTCTGTTTTTTTTGTTTTATTTAGGCCTGAAATTCAAGTTTCCAAAATTTGATTGGTGTAGTAATAGCTTGGGAACAAATTTTCCAGAAATAACCTTCCCCAGCTGTGTTTGTAAAACATTTTAATTCTGCATTATGCTTTAAGCTTGTTTAAAGTTTTCTTTTAATTCTGTTTTATCCTTTGTTGATATCATATCTTGCTTTGACTTGGTACTTTATTGTCTTTTAAATAGTAATAATTATAGCCACCAGAATGAAATGTGCAGTGGTTGTCATTGCGACCTCAGTGATTACAGTTGATGATTCATCTGCTAGTGTAATGCATATTAAAGGTGATATATGTCAATGCCTGCATGTATCCCTACATTTTATGTCTTTTAATTAAATGGAAATCTGAAATGAATATTTAGGCCATAAAAGGCAGCTTGCAAAGGAAATAAAACATCAATGAAGAAACTTTTCAAGGGGTAATTGATTCATCTCAGTAATTTTTTTTTATGAGATGATAAATACAAACAAAAATTTTAAGTGCCAAAATCTCAATAAACCTTTTGTGTTGACGTCATCACACGCTTGATAATGGGCTACACTAAGAGGGTATGTTACTCTGCTACAAGCTTCTTCTTTAAGCTGTGGTGCCTTTTGGTTTCTCTGACCCTGTTATTTGCCAAGGCCTGTTATAAGAAAGGGAAAGAAGTTTTATCATTTAATGAACATCCTACAAACTAGATGATGAGAAGTAAACAATGTGTTGATATTAGAATTGTTTGTTTGTTTGTGTCACAGGTTTAATGCCTTTTGAAGTTCAAAAGATTCATTACAACTATGATGACTACTATAAAGATACCAATGGAAAAGTGCGGTCCCAGGCCAGTTGATACAGCAAGTACCTGGACCCTGGAAATGAGCTGACACATGTCGTCTTTAAAAACAACAATGTGTGTAGAATGAGTTAAGCATCAATTGCAAGGAACAGAAAAGATAATGTAAGTGCTTCACAGTAAAAGCACATATGATTATTACGAACCTTATGATGAGATCTTACAACTATTTCTTCATGAGAATGTGGAAACATAGCTTCATGAATCTTTCATCTGGTGACCAACTTGCTCATCACATTTCAAAGTTGTGACCGACTCCATTCTATTACTTCTAACAGTCGTACCATTTTAAAGATGTTCCTTATACAGTCCGTAGCTACCCATACTAATCTGACAAACCAATCATGAGTTGTCACACCTAGTTTGAGAACCTTTGGTCTTTTGCAAGGAATGCACTTGTTGTAGGGGTATATGGCATTACTGGAAGTAATTGAAGGTTTATGGGGCACTGTTTTCTGTCTACGAATCGTGGGGAATGGCGTTTCATCATGAGTTGTCTACAGCCGTGGCATTGGAACTTATTGTGTTAATATCTAAGTGTGAGCAAAAATGTTGAAAATTAGTTTACTTTCAGCTGTGATCCTGAGCTGTTAGGCTTTTCTCAGATAATGGTACAAGTTTATGAGATATCATGTTGAGTTACAGTCTAAGAAGTTTTTATACGAATCTGTTTTTGATGTCTTTTTCCATATCAATGGATATTTAAATTAACAACACCGAGCTTAGAATTTTGAAGACCACTGCAACCTCTTTGAGATTTAACGTTATTTATTACTGATCTGGCAAATAATATTACAGTATTTACACTGACAGAAAATTCCTTTTTTTGTGTGTGTCGTGTCACCTAGCTATTGGTTCAATCTGTTGGCCAGTAGTTGGGTGTAATAGTAGATTTTGCAAAGTACTTTTTTGCAAATTTGTGCATTCCTCTCTTATTGTTTCTGCTTAAATAACTCTCACTATTTCTGTTTCCTCTTTAACCTGTGCCTGTGGTTAGTTTCATGCAGAAGGGTACAAGACCACTTTCAGTTGGAGGACTGAGCACTTTTGCCTATATTTTAAGCACATTTGATCCAAATTTTAAGCTTTTTTTCTCCCTGAAGTGGAATATATTTTGCCCAAATATTTTGCCTGAATGGGGGGCTGGGGAGAGTTACATCCCCTCCCTCCTCCCCCTTTATGTGAATGGTTTTGCTTGGGGGGATATCTGAAGGAGATGAAGAGAGTGAAAATTGTATGAAATAATTGGCTTGAGTTAGCTTTCTTATTCAGTGTAAGGTCAGGAATGTTACTATCATGTCATGGCTGTGAGGTAATGGTGTAAAGCCAAGCATTGCACTGAATTGGCAGTATGCCCCCTTCGAGGGTATTGATCAAAATGTGAAATTCATAGGAAGTGGATGTTGCTTGAAGCCTTCATTACACTTGAATAAAAATCTTGTGTCAATGGAATTTTAGTATAGGACTAATTTCTTCAGAATTATTGTAAAACTGTCAAGGGAGGCAGAGTTCAAATTTAAATGTGGGTGAGTCACTTGGGGTGGTAGAGGGACAAGAGGAGGGTAAGGAAATGGTAATAGTGGAAAAAAATGTGATACAAGTTGTTGCATTGTGATTTTCTAGTCACATGAGGTAGACTATTCATATTTGACAAAAAGATGTGATTTTTCTTGTCAAGGTACAGAGCAATAAATGTATAGATACAATACAGTTATATGGTAGTTTTGATCTTTTCTTAGTTTATACTCCAAGGATTTTCATCTCTTTGTATTCAGCAATTTCTGTAAGTGGTCTGCTGGTGTAACTGGTAAACCTTTTTGAGCCATTTAAAATGCCAGCCTATCAAGAGAAGTAGTTGGTTTTAGCCAAAAACTTCCTGCCAGCTAAATCTGTAACTACTCCCAAATGGAGCTACCTCTCTAAAAGGAACACAAACTTTTCCTTGATAGGACAGATGTAGAAGTGGGAAAACATAATGGGGAAAAAAAAAAAAATTCCGCTGCCTTTTGAGATGCAATTGAAAACCGTAAGGATGCGGGAGGCAAATTTTCTTGTAATTTGTACAACTGCCTGTTAGTGAAAGGAAATTTGAATAAAAGAGATAGATGCTCCAGCAAATATATCAATCTTTCTCATAAAGGTTGGTCAAGAGGTTGGTCAGTCAAGTTAAATGTTTTTCAGGGACACAGCTCCTTTGGGGAGCAGAACTTTTTAAGTAACATTTGGTGTCGCTGCTTGGCTCTTCACCAGAGTCAGAGGGACTTTAGAAAAAGTATCTATTTCATAGAAGTAGAAGCACTTGTTGGTCACACGGTCAACTTTTTACTCATCCAAGCCACAACTTGAAAAACAAACAAAATAGTAGAAACTTAGACAAAAAACCAAGTTTATGTTTTCAACATTCTTTTAATATTTTTCTCACATTATCAGAATCTGCAACCTACCAATGATTATCGTGTGTTTGTGATACGACATCATTATGCAGTTTTTTCCCCAATCAGTAATGACACTTCATTCATTAGAGCCATCTCCATTGATTCTTAAAGAGAACCCACCATTATTTTGGCAGAAAGCAATTGACCAGTCTCTGTCATCTTAATTTTATCTGTTTTTGTTTTCAAAATATTGGGCACATGAAGAACATGACATTGTTTTTCAGACTTCAGAGAGTTCAAAAGTTCAATTGGTACTCTTTTTTTAATACAGGTTCCTCATGAAAAATGTTGCTGATGTTACAACAAAACTGGTCCAAATATAAACTACAGACACCCTTTAAATAAGCTCCTCATGCCATAGTTGCACTTAATAATGTCCTGATCACAGAACCTCCTTAAGTACAGTGAACAACACTGTGTATAGGCACTGTGTAAGCACATTGGCGTGAAAGAAGCCACATTTTTTAATAAGAATTATTTGCATATGATCATATTAACATACCCTGCATAAATAAATTGACTTCTTTTGTACATATTGAATTCTTTGACTTCTTTACATCTCCAAAAGTATTCATGCATTTGCTAATAATTCATGTACATTAAAAATAATCATGTTTGCTGGTAGAAAGTTTACAAAAAGTTTTAAGAAGGGGAAAGATTTGGTGACTTCAGATCAACCTCTCTTGGAGGATGCAGACCAGTATTTTAAGTACACGATTAATTATCAAAGCTAACTGTACCTTACAGCTACCATGAAATACTTAAATTATGACACCCCACTTTCTGATTGATCACATTATCAATAAGTCTCAAACTAGCACAATATAGAGGGTGCTAATTACAGGTTACATCCCAGAAATTGCAAAACCCAAGTTCCACATCATGAATGGTCAGAGTTTAGACTGATAGACAGTTGTATTGCAGTCAAACTCACATCTACCAACAAGCAGTAAAATTTGGTTTAAGAAGAAACGGATGTAGTTGTCAATACTCATGATTAATTTACACTTTCTTTAAATTATTTAAAACCTTACCTACAGTTCAAGGTGTCATTTTATTATTTCATCAAAATAAATATATTTCATCATTCATTACCACAGTCCTAGATTAAGTTCATACAAATTATCTTTGGTCCATCTGTTCATCTATCTACCAGGTTACTTGTGTTAATACATAAATAATGCATACTTAAGCTTTATCATTTAAAGTAACAAACCTATATTTGATACTTTTTGTTCACAATAATTGCAAAGTTGAAAAACTCAGCCTACTTTAAGTAACATTTGTGACACGCAACTAGCAATTAAGTATATTAATTGTGCACTTTTAGTTTTGCATAGGTAGCTTATGTAATACTTATATGTACCTATATAGATACAATTATTAAACTTTCAAGTATACTCATAGATCACTACAGTATCTTTCTGTAAGTAAAATTAGCTAATCACTGTGACAAAATTAACACTCCTTGGTGTAAAGTGCCCAACATGCCTCTCTCACTTTGTCATAAGGAAAATAGAACAGCACACCTATATTTAAAATTCACTACAGTGAACCTTCTATAGGTAGCAGGCTTAAAGTAAAGTTGTTACATGTACAGACCTTTGCACTACAGATCTTTAAATATTAAATTAAGCATTTTACAAGGGAATTTCAAAAGACCTCACTAAAGCCAAACATGAATGGCTGAATTGTTTACATAATGTCACAGAGTTTTTCCCCCTTATGAGCTGCTGTGGCAACAGCATTTTCAAGGTTATGTGCAGTTTTCACACATTCACAAACCCAGTTGAAAATATGTTTCTGGAATAGTTGAGAAATGAATACTGTTCGTAGTTGAAGATTCAAGTAAAAAGCTCTTCCACTTAAAACATAGAACTTAGGTTATAAAACTAACATGGAATGTTGTTCTTCAGAGTGCAGTGTTACATGACTTTGCACTTCTATGAGTGGACATTATCTGTATACAACCAAACTTTCCAAGATTTTAAAACCTACCCCTGGTAACCTTTAACCTTCAGTTTCACATCAACTACAACATAGAATACACAAATATTAGTACAAAAATTTACATGCTTTATAAAATATCCACATTCTCTTAAAAATTGCTCTCAAAAGTCAGCACACACGAAATATAAAAGGCCACTTTACATATTAACATTTTTTTACATTTTTTACACAACACATTAAAAAAGTGAATATAAAATATACATCTTAAATGTTCAATGAAATTTTGGACAAAGTGATTGCCACCACTTATTTCCATTGAAGGGCAATATCTATATAGTTGTTATCAGTGACTTTTTCAAGGATGAAAACCATTTCACCATCTGACATATTGAAATTAACCAGTATTCAACCTTGGCAAGAGAAAAACTAATTTTTGGACATGCCTTCAAAATATAGTAAACAAAAATCAACACAACTTTTTGTTTTCAGAAGGATAAGAGGTGTTGGTACTAGATTTCAGAATTTGAGGGGAGGGGGCATTCCCCTTCCCAAATATGTCGAGGGGGAATTCCATTTAAGATGGGGGTCTTGATAAGTTGCCACATAAAAACCAAATTTTTCCCAACAGGCTTTCCAAAAAGGTGTGTAAAATTCCATCATCCAACTTTAAAACTTGTGGGATTGTTGAGAAATGTGCAGGAATCACACGAACCCACTGCCACATGCAAACAATGATGTGCAGCAAACAGAGGGTAATTTAACTCCTGTGTTTAACCAAATCTAAAAATATGTTTTTTTGAGTAAACTACTACGGAGCACAGCAGTATGAGTAACGCAACAGGAATTTACACGAAAATGAGTGCCATGGTTCGTTCTTACTTGGTAACCAATGCACAAGTGCAACTTTTTCAATTTGCTATGGTTAGGTAAAGCTTGTTTCAATAGTTTTCTTCTAAAATTAAACCTCTTTTACTTTGGCTTTTTTTTATTTGGCCATCAAAACCTTGGCCCTTTTTATGTCACTTAGTCTGACATGAAAATTTTAAAATGTTCTTAAAATGAAGTCACTTACATCTTCTGCAAATGATTTCCTTCCAAAAAATATCTTATTTCATTTCACCAAATGGTAAATATTTCCAAAATACAACACTGAGCTTAAAACACAGATATCAGTGTACAAAACTATCACCTGCTTTTTTACATATTGGCAAAATATCAAAACTTATGAGCATGATCCACTTTTTATGATTAAAAGAAAATACTGACTGATACTTTCAAAGCTACTGATGTCTTTAGAGAGCAAATATTTGCCTTTTTAGGGCACTGCAGTCTCCTAGGTGTTTGATAATTGTTTGAATTGAGGTATGTAGCTAACATATTCCTTCTATTTAACCTCATCACATTTGACCTGTCACAAACATGAGATATTTTTCAGGAATGCATATGTCATCAACCCTCATTTCTTGACAACATTTGAATACCTATCACCTCTAAACCCTTTAGCAAGAATGTTCAAATGAACATTTTTTGCAACCTTGTGGTCATTTTGACTGTCATACAGTCTTCTTCTGACTCCTGACACTCATGGACCCTATTGAAAAAAGAGTAAGGCTCAATCTTAAATTTGACTCACACAGGCCTAGTGCATGATACATCAAGTTTGAGATCAAGCGTAACTTTTGTGTGAGGGTGTCCAGGTGCACAAGGGGGCCATGTGACCAAAGACAGACCCAGATAGGGCAAATGGCAACCACTGACCAATGGCTACACAACAATGAATGGTAGTAAAGTATGACAGGTAGTTGCGTACCAGAGGTCAGTCCCCTTCAGGTATTGACAGCACCAGATTTATATATGTACCATTCTGCCACAGGGTGAGGTAACCACGCTAAATGCTCTCTCCTTCAATCTATTGCACATGTTAACATAGATCTGCTCCCTGACAAACATTGAAACCAAAGCTCAATGCTGTCCCTCTGATGGCATGAGGAGGGCTTTCCAAGGATCCAAAGCAGACTTCCATCTCCAGACTTCACCATGTGGTGCAGATGGTTTCTTCAACCCATTCTTCCTTCACAACTGCTTCCTCCCTTTATCAGCCTAGTTTCTGTATGACAGCCCATGGGTAACCACAATGGCCTGGTCATACCAGATGGTACTTAAAGGTGTCCTAGGTTTCACCAACTGTTCAGACCAAGCGTTCATCTGTGTCCACCTCAAAAGCTGCCATGGGTAAGGAGTTATCATACTTTTCCTCCTCAGCTGGGTTGTACTTCCCTTCCATCCTCCTGGCCTGACGTAGGCACCACCAGCTGTAGACAGATATCACCAGTATGACAATAAGAAACACCAGAGCAGGGATAAACACCCTATGGGGTTGGGCAGTTGTCACTGGTAGTCTGTCACAGAACTCACCTGAGAAGAAAAACAGACATGTTTTGATATTTTGAAAGATAATAAACAGATAGATACCTTTTGTACTGATCCTTAAAAAGAAAAAAAAAAAGCTACCGTCCAGATAGTTTTTACAAGCAAATGTGAAGTATAGCAGTCGTTTCATGGACTTGTCAGTGTTTTCATTCAGCGTCTTGTTGTTTTTGTTAATGTATTGTGTATGAAAGTAAGTTATAGATTAATAAATGTTAGCTATAGATAGAGTTAAGTCATGTACGGATGTTTTTAGTTTTGTAACAGTTTGAGGTATATTCCTTGAGAGACAGCTAAAAGAAGGGTCTAAGTTCAAATCAAGTTTTGATATATTAGAGGGGTACTTATTCTAAGCAATCTGGTGACATTCCCGTTGAAATCCGATGTGTGGTTCTCAAGATGTCAGCAAATCAAGTTGTCACATTTTCAACAGAAGGTGAACTTAAAGCAAGCACATATGATGTCATAGCCTCACAGTAATGAGTAGTCCTTTGTTTTTCTTTAAAATTTATAACCAATTTTCTCCTCAACAATCAAATGTTATCGGAATGTGATTGCATGA
>WURT03023395.1:0-34782 GCA_009936505.3 Holothuria glaberrima | reverse complement strand
ACCTTCGAGTGAGCACTTCACCCTGGTTAAAGACACAATCCATTACATTTGTTAGCATTACTAATTCACCTGAAAGTGTCTCATGATGGTCAAAAGGGTTTATGTATTAATTAAACAATACAAATTTCGAGCAGTTGCTGAGGCCTAATCGGTTAGGCGACGATTTCCATACGTGAACATGTGGACGTCACAGGTTCGAACCCTAATGACGCAGAATTCTTCAAATTTCTTTTACCCTCTGTTTTCATTCGCGAGGGTGAATGCCTTGCATTCAATTGTCTCACACAGAGTTGTCAGGGAGTGGAATAGTCTTCCTGAGTGGGTTGTTACTGTAATTCTACTTCAGTTCTTTGCTTGAAGGTAAACATAAGTTTCATTGTGACTATGGAAAAACCTGATTGCGTTGGGCTTTGCTGGGTTTTGGGTTTGGTTTGAATTTTGTTTTTGGTTTGGACCGCAGGGCATCTCATGGGATTTTAGCCCTCCTTTACCCTTTAACTTTAATATAACATGTCATGGGGTTAGAAAAGTGTGCAAATTTCATAACTAATGTTTAGCCCCACATTTTTGGGGGAAGTGCAGAAGTATTTTGCAAAAGCCCAACCCTTAACATGACAGCTGAACAGGTTGCAGTGGCATACGCAGGATTTCTCTCAAGGGGGAGCCATGCAGTGTGTTGATCGAGTGATCGCCGGCCTGGGGGAGGGGTTTAAGGGGAGGGGAGGGGGTGAAAAATTAGATGTCTTCATGCAATCTGGTGACACATTTGCTACCTTTCTTAAGTAAAATTTGTGTTACAAAATTTGAATAGTTTTAGGAACTAAAATAAAAGGGTATCAGTGATCGCCAGCCTGGGGAGGGGTTTAAGGGGAGGGTAGGGGAGGGGGTGTCCTCCTCCCCTTTGACAAATTTTGAAAAATTAGGTGTCCTTAGTGTGTTGTATGCCTCGAGGTCGGCCTCGGTCTCGAGGCCGGCCTCGAGGCCCAGAATTAGGTCCTCGGCCTCGTCCTCAGCCTCGGCCATTCATGTCTCGGTCTCGGGTCTAATGTCTTGATGTCTCGGCTCGAGGCCTGAACGAGGCATGGAATAAAACTTGATCACTTTCAGGTTACAAGATTCCAAAATTTTGCCTATATCGTTTATCGCAATGATCGGAATATGTCACTCTGGTACTAGCGCACACTATAGCCTAGAGCGTTGACTTGAGTTCCTATTTATCTGCATAAGTATAGAGAGCCCTGGACTCTACATTGACTTACGTCGACTATAACGTACGTACAGGTATGTATACTGTACATACGAGGGAAGGACTGTAGCACTAATAGACACTAGAATTATTACCTTAGACTTTACTGAGGTTGCCCACGTGTTTCTGTAAGTCCTTTGTGCATCATGCATGGATGCATGCATGCAATCCTTGGATTTGAGATTTACCCTCCTTATGGGTGGCGCCAGATGGGGGCAGGGGAAACGAGGAAGGCTGGCCCCCGTCGGAGAATTTGTAAAATTTCGTCGAGGAGTCTTTGTTGATACGATAAAGTATGTAGTCCCCCACGGCGACTAGTCACCCCGATGGTTTACCTGTTTTGTGCTCTCGAAAGGACAATTTCTCTAATAGGAATCCAAAATTTTCGGTGCTCTTCGCCCGCTGTAGAGAAATCCCAGTTTTTTCAATAGTTTAATTCCGCATTGCCAGATGGCACAGGTCTTATCCACCTTACCAAGTAACATGTAGGCAGGGTACACAGTTTATGCAGAGGTCGTAAATTTCATCCCATGTGGCAAAGCCTAGTTGCTCTTCTCTTCTGTGTGTCATGCGTAACAGTCAGTTGGTGAGCGACTTATACGGAGCAAAGTTTGGCTGTTTCATAGGGTAGTCCAGGTGGTTTGAATAAATGTATGTTATCCCCAATATGGTCTAGAACCCCTACAGTATTTATTTTTTCCCTTTTTGTTCTTAATGACCACATTTTTTTTCTGTGTAAGCCTACCAAAAGTTTTCGCTCACTTTGCAATTTCAAGTTTAAGATTCAAAAGAACAATATCAAGGTGCAACTCGGCTCTTGAAGTATTAAGTAATATTATGCAAAATATGCCCTGCAATGGCAGGGATAGTTAGGCTCCTTCATATCCCCTTCTCACGACCCCTTCGGCATAGGGCTGTGGGAACTTGTGGTCACTGGCATGTCCCGTCGGCTTGTTGGGAAAATTTTATCGCCACCCATGGTTGCATGGTCGGTTTACTCATTATTTTGGCTTTCAAAAGGGTCATATCTGCGATAAAACTACACATTTTCGGCACGCTTTGCCCATTCTTCCTCAGTTTCGTTGCCTATAGATAAATATATTACAAACCCTTTCCACCTTTTCGGGTATACATGGATTTATGTAAATGTCGGACAGTTCATCTCATTTCGCTGAACCTAGAGAATGTTCTCTTGTGTCTGTCGTGCGGTACAACTAGTGACTCGAGGAGAAGGGAAGTACAATTTAAGTTATGCGTGATAGGGCACAACTGCCTGGACAATTGACCTATATCAGCTTTAAATTGGTACGGATTCTTTTCAGTGTAGGCTTACCAAAACAATTTTGGCGCGCTTGGGGCGCTTTGCAACTTCACAGTTTAGGTTCCGAGGAAAGCATTAAATCAGCGTGGAGCTACAGTATGTTCCTCTAGTATATACAAATTTAACAAAGTATATGTCCCCCAATGGCACGGTCTAGCACACAGCTTTTCTTCAACTGTTTCCTCACCAACCCCTCGACGGCATCGGGGCTGTAGGGTCGCTGACCCCTCCGTTGGGAAGTCTGCCCCTGTTGGGTAAATCCTGGTGCCCCCCCCTGATCCTCCTGAATTACAGTAGGCAAAGATGAGTTATATAACATTTAAAAAGGATGCACATATGAAGTTACATGTGTGTCTCTCTCCTCTTGCATTTACAAAAACGGTAAGCAGGTCTCGGATAAACGGCCTCGGATACAACACTGGTCCTTATATGCAATCTGGTGCCACACATGCTACCTTTTTAAGTAAAATTTGTGTTACAAAATTTGTGTATTTTTAGGATCTAAAAAAAAAAAAATTGGCATCCGTGGGGGGGGGGGGCATGGCCCAATGCCCCCCCTGCGTACGCCAAGTACTGGCTGAACAGACTATTCATATAGTCTACATACATGTCTAGGTAATACCACCCCTGGTACAGTAGGCCTACCTACTGCCATTATGAACTGCTCTCAAAACTGGTTCAAACTACCCCAAGGAACAGGCGGTTCACACTGTGTTTCAGAAGTGGTCACTTGGTTTCTGATGTGTCAAAAATGACACTACATCTACAGAAGCAAAGGGTCCAGTGCCCTTCCTCTTCCCCTATTTATATACAGGGAATGTTCACTAGTAGGCTAAGACGTCTTTTGTTATTTGAATTCCAGGCCTGCTCAGCATAGTCAAGATGGGGACTATGTTAAACCCTTGCAATATCCTTACTAAAACAACTCATATGCCTCTTAATCATTCCAAGCACCCAATTATCCCCCATGCAACAGTAGCTGCATTGAAGTTAATGATTGAAATGAAGAAACTTTGCATTTACTGTAGTAACATTTCAGGAACTAGTGTACTCCCCAACGGAGGTACAGTACTGCACAACTCCAGACGGACAGGAGAAGACAAAGTGAAGATATTTTGGCCTTTGTAAGTATCCTTGTGATATTGTAAGCAAAAACATTTCTGAAAAGCTCCAAAATATTTATCAACATTTTTTGTAATGTTGTTAGGCATTTACAACCTTGAGTAATTATATATACCAAATTAATTTTGTAATCTTTGGCAGATATGCACATCTTCACGTGGACAGTACGAGCTTTCACGACCAACGTCTGTATTGGAATGGATGGATCAAAATAGTAAGTATAAATCATATCCTTATAATGATGCGCCCTTCAGTCTGGGTATGGACATGCTAATACTGTACAGGTAGTTTGCAGACAATAGTAAGACAAGGGTATAAAAGGGGGACAAAGGGAGGAGGAGATAGCTTCTACTAGGGAGGTTGGAAAGTTTCTGGAGGTGGGGGAGTGAGATATGTTAGAATGTTTAGAGCAATGATTTGTTCTTAAAATTTTACAGGGGATAAATTTTTCTGGGAGGGATCTTGCCCCTGCTATGTACCTGACAGTTTATGGAGGGTTTTTCTGAGGGGGGGGGTGGGGGGTTGTAATAAATGAACAGATACTGTCCTCCAAATGTTATTGAACAGCAATCCTACTTTCATACTTTGTAAATACACTTTAAAAATGATCAACTTTACCACTTAATGCTTTTATGTTCTGCATATACTCCTTTGGCAGTGTAGGATCCGTAAATTGTTACAGTACACTATTTTAAGATGCCACTATGGCAGGATGCAAGGGAGATACGGTAGCTGTTGATCAGTCAACTTTAACTCTCATAATTTAAAGTCTTCTACTGTATGCAAACAAGCCTGCTACATTTTTGCAGTCTGCTGTATGGCATCCACCCAGTGAATAGTCACAGTTTCCATCCAAGTGCAGTATAAAGTGTCAACCTCTTTAGTTCATCAGTATTGGTTTCCATGCTCTTTGTAAATCCATTGTGGAAAAGATGCGATGGGAGGGGGAGAAGGTGGGGTTGATGGTGGATCATGAGAGGAGGTCACAAATTTAAATCAAAATATTTCAGTGTAATCAACACTTTCTCTTCTGTTTGCTACAATTTTTTCAGTAACAAGCTTTCCCAAAGATGTATATCTTGGGAAGAGGGGGGGGGGGGAATCGCATACACGTGGTGTTGCAAATTTTAATCATACACCAATGTGGAAATTTTTTATTCAAGTTTGGGTTTTATTGAGTAACTAGCTGACAATGAGAAACACTTCCTTGTTTCAATGTTTTCAGTTCAGGGCCTTACCGTATTTGCTCAGAGTTGGCAATTGCAAATACTGTGCTTTTGATTGATTTATTTGTGCAGCTATGCTCGTGCATGCTGATATACTTGTTGCTGCAGTTGGCTGAAGTAAAAGTGAAATTTGATCTGATTTGACTTCTACATACTGTACTGCACTTTGCAAGAGTTGACATAGTAATTTTGCCATGAACGTTGGATAAAGAAGTGGAGCAAAAACAGTATGAGACTATTAAGATAACGGAAAAACGCATAATCGAAATAAAAAATCGAGACACAACTGAGGTGATGGTTTTTAAAGGGCAATGCTGTTATAAATTAATGAAGTTCGTGAAACAATTTGTTCCATTCTACAATACTAATATGAAAGAAAGTGCATTTTCTTTTCAAAATGGGCACTTGGACTGAAAAAAGTCATGATGTGGTTTCTAAATTCTGAAACAGACAAACTTTATCTTATTCTGATTTTTTTCAGCAATTTTTGTGGCTGATTCTTCATCTTCCAATGGTCGTTATGAAATATTTCTTCTCTTACTTCCACCAAAATTGACAAATCCTGATGACAACGAAGAATAGAGATTTCAAGATGGTCCAGCCAGATCTGGAGGCTTCCATGAAAAGCCTGTACATGCTATGGCCATGGTCAGTGATAAGTAGGTATAGCCATTACAAGACAGATGTAGTACTTGTTGATAATAATCATCAAATTTTTTAAAATTTTTATTCATTTTTGGACAAAATATTTGGCCATGGGAAGGTCGTGTTTGCTTCAAATGCTTCACTGGTACTATGAACTGTTGAAAGCCAGTATTCAGCTGATTTGTTTTTGTTATGTCAAGCCAAAATGCAAAACTGAGATGTCAGACATGAAGGGACACTTTCAATTAACATCCTCATTTCTGGTGAAGCCAAGCATAAATTACAGGTTCTCTGGAAGGAAAATGAATATTTTCAAAGATGTAATATAATACTGTATCAAGTTAGTGCGAACATGATCTTGGTTTGGTGATTCCTGCTGAGGGTGCTTCATGTGATCAAGTTAAAGGAGCAGTTAGGTATTAGCCAGGCTAAAGCAAGAGCATACTGAAAAAGTACTTTCTCATTTTACATTTGCTTCCATCTTTTACCCACTGCATAGTCAAGTGGTAAGAGCATCTGATTTGCCACTGGAAGGTCGGGGGTTCGAATCCTGGACGAGTCATACCAAAGACTTTTAAAATGGAACCTACTGCCATTGTGCTTGGTGCTCAGCATAAGCAATGGAGTAGGGAAAACAAGCCAGTGAGCAACAACTGGAAAAAGGCCATGGCGGGCCCGACTTAAACCGATTGGTTAGAAACTGAGCCATAAAACCTCATCTAACTCTAACTCCATCTTTTAGTATTAACAAGTTGATGTCTCAGGAATCAAAATCTGCATCTTGGTATCATCACTTCTGCACAGGTGAAAAAAATTGTTTGGAAGTGAGTATTGACTGATATTCCCTGTTAATATTTCCCCGATCATGTGATACAGTACTGTTTAGAAACTATCTGTATCATGGTACGTAAATGAAAATCCTGTTTGAAATTATTCTCACAGTGCATGTTACTTTTATCTGTCTTCAGGTTGTTGGTGACCTCAAGTCCATCAGATACAGATGAAATTATTCTCTGGGAGATAAAAGAGGATGAAGATGTTATAACACAATTAAAAACAAACCAAGGTCAAAGATCAGGAATGTCAAATGCTCCCTTTGTAGCTGCTAATCCAAGGACAGATGTCCAGATTGCATGCGGGAGCTTCTTAGAAAACCTGATTGTAGTGAACCTTGAAACTGGGAAAAATGTGTGGAGTTATGGAGTAGAAGGTAATAAAGTAAACAGGTGTATATGATAAATAGCAATGAAAGTAGAATAAGCAGAACATGTACGAAAGCAAATTTCAAGTAAATACAATTTCCAACTGCAGTTATGATAAATGAAAGTAATAGTAAAATCAATATCTGTGTGGCTTGTTTGGCTACGTGCCAAGTTTCCTCAGTTTCTTGGTATTGTCCTGATTGAGATGTTATGCCCTGATGCAAACAGTTCAGAATTACACAGAGAATGTGTGTGACAATGGATCAAATTTTCTGTGCTTACTTTTCCTTGTGCTGTTTTATTGATTCTTAGTCGAAGGCAGACAAGGAATCTATGCGATGGTGATGTCGTGTGTGTATGTGTGTGTGTGTGTGTGTGAGGCAATTGACAGAATACCGCAACGTCAGGCGCAATCTTTACTTGATCTACCTCCCAACCCTGATGAAGTCGTGAAAGTGATCAAGTCACTAAAATCTAGGAAAGCAGCAAGACTAGATGGTATACCGCCTGAGTTCTTTAAATATGGTGGAGCTGCAGTAGCCTCCCATTTTCTTGAAGTCATCACCGAAATTTTGCAAAGTGAGGCTGTACCTTCTGACATGAAGGATGCAGAGATAGTGACAATCTACAAGAGAAAAGGTGACAAAGCTGATTGCAATAACCATCGTGGCATTTCCTTACAATCTATCGCAGGGAAAGTGCTGAGTCGTATCCTACTCAATCGTCTCATCTCTCACATGTCTGAGGAAGTCCTCCCAGAATCACAGTGTGGATTTAGATCAGGTAGAAGTACTACTGATATGCTTTTCACCATAAGACAGATCCAAGAAAAATGTAGAGAACAGAAGCAGCCTCTGTATGCTGTCTTTGTTGACCTAACCAAGGCCTTCGATTCAGTCAACAGATCTGCCCTCTGGTTGGTACTGGACAAGTATGGTGTTCCTCCTAAATTTCTCAACATCACAAAACAACTACATGAAGGAATGCAGGCCAGAGTGATCAACAAAGGTGAAATGTCTGAGCCTTTCAATGTACAAACTCGTGTAAAGCAAAGCTGTGTTCTAGCACCCACTCTCTTTGCTCTGTACTTTGCCGGAGTCCTTGCAGAAGTGAAACGCAACCTACCAACTGCTGGCATAGGCATTCCTCATCGAACTGACGGCAAGCTGTTTAATCTTCGTAGGTTTAGTGCCCCCACCAAGTGTAATCAATCCTGTATAATGGATCTTCTTTTTAGTGGTGACTGCTGCTGAACCTAAATTGGCATGATCTTGTCACCAATGAGGTTGTGCTCCACAGAAGCAACTCTAGTAGTTTAGAAAAGTCAACTGCGTTGGTCTGGACATATTGTACGCATTAATGACCAAAGAATTCCCAAACAGATTTTCTCTGGCGAGCTTTCTTCAGGCAAGCGTCAAGCTGGGGGTCAGAAACTTAGGTATAAAGACACTCTGCGTAGGAACCTTGGAAAATATGATTCTAATTTGTCCACTTGGGAGTGCAACGCCTCTGACAGAAGCAAGTGGAGAACTGCCATACAGCAAGGAGTTGATCACATGGAGTCTGAGAGGAAGATCAGTACAGCTGCAAAGAAACAAAAGAGGCTACAGATGCAGGCCGGACTTTACAGAACCAATCACATCTGCCACATTTGCCACAATGACTGCCTTTCACCAATTGGTCTTTATGGACACATGAGGGTGCGTTCGCATCATCTCCAAAATGCACCAAAAGATGCAGACTCCCTTCGATGTACTTACTGCAACAGAATCTGCGGCAATCCTGGCGGACTTGCATCTTACGTAAGGGCCCACATGCGTAGAGGTGGCAAACCACTGAGCAGCCGTTGATGGGGCTTCGTCGACTACGACATGGCCAGTCAGGATCAGGATCAGGATGTATGTATGTGTGTGTTTGTATGTGACACTTTGCTTGTAAACGCTCCATCTCAAGAAGGGAAACTTGGAGGGATCTCGTACTGGTGTGTGAGTTGGACATATTTAGTAGATGATCCCTATTGTTTTTGGTGGCGGTCAAAGGTCATTTGGGGTCACAAGAGTTCAAAAAGTCAAAACCTTGTAAACACGATCTCAAGAAAGATAACTCTGAGGGATTTCATACTTGGTGTGTGAGTTGGCCATATTGAGTAGATGATCTCTATTGTTTTTGGTGGAGGTCAAAGATCATTTGGGGTCTTCAGAGGTCAAAAGGTCAAAACATTGTGAGCACTATATCTTAAGAAGGGTAACTGTTAGGGATCTCATACCTGGCATGTTGATTGCCCTTATTGAGTAGATGATCCCTACAGATTTTGGTGGAGGTCACAGGTCATTTGGGGTCACCAGAGGTCAAAAGGTCAAATCCTAGAGAACATAGATATCACAAGAAGAGTAACTGTGAGGAATCTCATACTTGGTATGTGGATTGCCCATATTGAGTAGATGATCTCTATTATTTTGGTGTAGGTCAAAGGTTATTTGGAGTCACTAAAGGTCAAAACGGCCATATAGGGTAGGTAATCCCTTTTGTTTTAAGTGGAGGTTAAAGGTCATTTTTGGTCACAAGACATTCAAAAGGTCAAAACCAACATGATATCTCAATTGGGATAACTGTTAGGGATCACATGCTTGTCATGTGGGTGGTTCATGTTTGTTACAATACATCCATACGGCAAGGAGTCACTAAGCCTTTTGGCTTTCTGATTATTTTAAATGTGGAACAGAATGTTCCTCAGATTTAAATATCCAATGACATTCCATACATGGTGATGATGCAAAAAATAAAAAAAAGCAAAAACAAAAACAAAATTTCACTGGGTTACCAGTGTGTTTTAGTCTTTGTTGATGCTTCTTCATAAAAGTTACATTTTCTGAATGTTCTGTCATGTTACATGTTGATTATCTGAGGATCATGTATTCCTGCCATTCATATTGTATAGCATGATACTGTATGAAAAGTATGAGAAGGGCTCTTTAGGTATGACATCAACTCGTTTTGAAGATTTGGACCCATTAGCATAGGAAGCTGTTCTCTGGGGGATTTACTTTTAAACCCCCTTTCTGAGGTTGTTATAAGCTCTCCCCTCCCCTTTGGAAAAAAATTGAACATGGGAGGATCTTGAGGTGCAACTTGATCCTACATTGTGTGCAGTTTTATATAGTACATACATTGAAAAACTTTGATATTTAATTGGAAGTTTTTGACACAATTTTCAGAGTGGATAAAGGGGTTTTGTTTCTTGAAAAGGGAGAAGCAAACTTAAGCTCCCCACATTTTTAACAGAGGATCATCAGCCCTTCCAGCTTCCTGTTCCTAAGCCTATGTTTGGATCTCATTGTGATTACAGGTCTTTATGTAACAACTTCTGATTGGTACTCACTGTAAACCAACATATTTTGATAATTCCAATTTTCTTAATAATTTTTTCCCGATGTCAGTGCATTAAATCAGTAATGACAAATCTTTTTCCAGACAAACCATGTCAGCCATTGAGTAGTATTAATTACATTGATGATTGTAGCTTGCTTGTCTGCCATGCAAGTAATGGACAGTTACACATCATAGATACGAGGTCTCCATCATCATATTTTTCCAATACCCAACCATCATCCTCAAGCCAGCCAGCTACATGGAGCTGCTCTGTGAACTTCCATTCAAAGCACAGAAGAGCAGGGACAGATTTAAAGAATGGGAGTAGACGATTGGCTGCTGCCCTCTCACCTAGTGGCATTGTGAATATTCATGATGTGAGGGATGTGAACAAAACTGTCTGCAGATTCAGAGTTTCGGCGGAAGAGAGTGGAAACAACCCTTGTGTCAGGGTAAGAAGAAAATAAATTTGTTAGTGATAAAAGATGCAAATAACTTTTAACATCTCTGAAATGGTGGCTTGTTTATCTCCACAGCTTCAACCACCATACTTGAGCAGCAACAAACTTTTAAGTCCTTTTCAGCACAAGCCTTGGTATGAATATTCAGCTCAAGTTGTACTTCACGTATGTGGGCAAGCTTGGATATGCCATACCGTGGATATGATAATTTGAATCAAATGTCTCTCTTGACTGTAATTTTTCGCTCTCTATATCAAACCCCTTGACACAATTCCATATCAATCAATCACTTTTAATATTCCCTTATAAATAGAGAGTTGTCACCATCTTCTGGTGGCATACAGTCATTTTTCAGTCTAAGTACCGCCATCAACTGATAGAAATATGAAATATCTTTTCAAATTCTCATGCCAATACTTCAGCTTTCATTTTCATTTTCTTCCTAATGTTGCAGAAATTTATGTAATCATAACAAACATCTTTCACTTTACCTATGCCACAAGTTTCAAACTGACCCTAAAAATGCAATGACAGTTCAAATAGTTTAAGAAATGCGTTTATGCATAATCATGAATAGGGTGCATTTTGTTAGAAACAAATCCCACTTGTCTCTATCATAACCATCACTTCAGAGTTATTTTGAGTTTGAAAAAAATATGTAAGTACTAAGGGTAAATGCGAGTCACTGAGGGAATCTGAAAGAACTGTCAGTTAAGCTTTTCACATCTGTGAAGAATATTTTTTTCAAGTATATGTTGTCTGAAAGGACTAAGCATCTGTATCAAACCTCCTAAGCATACGAGGTGTGTGTGTATGGGGGGAGGGTGCTGGGAGGGGGATGCATACCCCGGAACAAAAACTAGGTCAATTTTCGGGCAAATTTCATGTCATGTCGTTTGCCAACTTAGAAGAGTTTAAGGGCGCAACGGGCACATGCCTTCTACCCCTTGTGAAATATCTTCTGGTATGTACATGTCCAACCTAACAACTTGTCACCAGAAAGAAGCCAACAAGTAATGTACACCTGAAAATTCCTCTACATTTCTAGTGTTTAGATTTTTAGTGTTGATGCTGCTGTAGAAAAATATCCTTTCAAGTTTCCCAGCTTATCAAGGAACACCATCCACCACATTAAAGTTAAACATGTAGGCTTGTATTCCAAAAGCAATATATTTTCTTTGTTGCTGGAAATATACAGACATCTCCTAGTTTCTAACTTGAACACCAGTCTTCTATTAGGAGAAGCTTTTATTACTTGTGATGGAAGCTCAATCATTATCTCTTATACCTTGAGAGTATTCATTTAATATAAATGGGTTTGTGAGAAAGATTCTTAATTAAAGCAAATTAGTCTGTACTTTGGTCTTGTGTCTCTGTTGATGGGACATCCCTGTTACCCCTGAATCATATGGGATAACACTTTTAAAATAAAATAATGTTGGTAATATTGATTGGTCCATTGACAAGATTCCAATTGGCACTTTATTTTCACTTTCATTAAAGTAATATTTCTTTCACACTCTTCCAAGTTCATCTAAATTTTAATTTTATGGTTGATGTATAACTTTTCATTGATAATAGATGTTGAGGAAAAGAGAAACTTATGCGATAATGATGGTGTCTGTATTTGTTTGTGATGCGTATCTTGTTTACATGTTATCTCAAAAAAACCCTTGCCCTGAAAGATGTCATATGTGTATGTATAGATCTATCAGATTAAGGAGAAAATTGCTACTGTTTTTGGTGGAGGTCAAAGGTCATCTGAGATCACTAGAGGTCAAACACTGAAAACCTTGTTTACACAATACTTCAAGTTAGGAAGCATTAATTGTTTTCTCATGTAGCAGGTAGATGCTGTATATTGAGTATGTGAATAAAGCGTATTGCTTTTGTTAGAGGTCAAAGGTCAACTAAGGTTACCAGAGCCTGAGGTCAAACATTGACAATCTTGTGTACATGATATCGCAAGGTAGAAAGCATTGATTGTTTTTGTACTAAGCATGTAGATGCATTGTAATTGATGAGCTCTATTATTTTTGGTAGAGGTGATCTATGGTCCCCAGAGGTCAAATACTGAAATCCTTGTTTACACAATATCTCAATAGGAAGCATTGATCTTTTCATGCTTAACACGGAAGTGGAATATTATGTTAACAGAACCTATTGGTTTTGGTAGAGGTCAAAGGTCACCTGAGGTCACAGGAGGTCAAACACTGAAAATCTTTACATGATATATGTTGATATCAAGCATTGATTGTTTTCATAGTCCATATATAGATTGTTTACATGAGATGAATGCTACTGTTTTTGGTAGACATCAAATGTCATCTGAGGTCACAAGATGTGAAACACTTGAAACCTTGTTAACCCAAGATCTCAAGATGAGAATTGTAGATAATATTCATACTTAGCACATACATACATCACACAAGAAGATGAATGCTACTGTTTTTGGTTGAGGTCAAAGGTCATCTGAGGTCACTAAGGTCAAACACCTAAAAAAGTTTTCACACAATATCTGAACTTAAGATAAGAATTGTGGGTAATGTTTTCACTCAGAAAGTAGGTATTACATTCAGCAAATGAACTTTTATGTTTTGGTAGAGGTTAAAGGTAATTTTAGGTTGGCAGAGGTCAAACACAAATAATCGTGTTTGCTGAGATCTATTTGGCATCTCACATGACCTGAGTTTTGCTTTTGCAAGATGAAAAATAAATGACCTTGCTTTGATCACTGCATGCACAAAATAAACTTCAGAAATAATTCTGACATACTATTTCTCATTGCACCAAGTTATAGAGCTGTAGGAACTACATTTGGTACCAAAGGAATTTTCTTTCTTATTTTCTCATTTTAGGCATGTGTGCCGTAGTAGAGACTTGGCGAAAGTTACATATGGTTTTGTTTAATGTGTTACGCCCCCTTTCTTTCCACAGTGGTCTTTAAATCAAGACACTCTCATTTCTGTATCAGGTCAGTAGTTGCTCATATTTCTTTCAGTCCTCAAGTAATTACAGTGTTTGCAACAAGGGGTAGGACAATCAACATGCTTCCAAGAAATGATGAAATGCTACAAATACAAATTTTCTGAAAAAGTTTGAATTTTACAGACAGAATGGCTTTCTTCCTTGAGGACCTAATTTTTCCTTTACCTAGGAATCCTTCTTAAGTTAATGCCATTACCCTACAATGGTTTCTTGTTTAACAGGTCAGGAAGAAGCTTCTTTATGTTTTACCATTTTTGTATGTGTGGTAAGTGACTTACCATTGCCACTCAGTTTGAGAGTAAACTGATTCTTTGGTCAAATTGGCACAATATCAAAATTATATTTTGTATTCCTCTTAAAAACCACCGTGCTTGTCTTTAATAAGACCAGAAGTTGCTTAACACTTGAGTTGCACAAACCTTTTAATCTGCCTTTTGTAAAGTGAAAGCTTACCTAAGGTTAGCGTTGAAACCTGAAAAATTATATCCAACCAACTAAGAGTTGTTCTATTCTGTTATAAAAAATCAAGCGATTTAAGAGTAACTGCAAGGTTTAAATACACGATTTTAATAGGCCAAATTGAATGGAAAGTGAAAAATCATTGACACTAAACCATAATGGGAAAATGATTACCAATCAAGGTGAGGAATATTTAGTTAAAAAGCCATCTTCTTAGAGAACTGACAATTTTTTCTCACAGTGCAGTTGAAAGATTGTGTCTGTCGTTTAGTAGCTTTTTACATGTACTGTTACTGTTAGCGGGTGGTTTTGGCTTGGTTGAATGTACTGCCTTGCACACTAGAAGTCCCCGGATCAAATCCCAGTGGAAACACTTGGAAATTTTCTGGGGACTGAAATTTACTTGTTCAGCATAAATGTTTACAGTGATGCTGAGGTGGTTAAATTGGTGAATTTTAATTGGGTATCTGATTGTCCGTTTCAGGAAATTGTCCCATTCAGGAAGTTGTCACATTCAGGAAGTTGTGAGGTTTGCTTGGTTCAGCTGTTGAGCAGTGGTGCAGAGCAAGGAACCTCCACCACTCCCAGCCTTTGGGAAAGTGCTAAAGACTGGGGATACACTCATGTCTGTGGATGGGGACGTTAAATGGTTGTCCCTGGAGCAGGATTGGGAGCGATTAATACACACCTGCCTCGTCAACCTCTGAGCACTAGTTGAAAAGAGGAGGCGAATCTCGTCGGTGTTCATCCACTCCCACCTTGGTATAGGGTACTCGATGAGCCAGTTGGCTTCCTGACCCTCAAATGTTAAACTTAAACTTCAACTAAACTTCATTACCTTGGAAAATCACATGCTCATTTTAGTGCCATGATGGCAGCCATTTACACAGTTTTGGTGCATTCCCTGGACAAAAAGTTAGGTATATTTGTGGAAAGATTTAGGAGTAGATGCAAGAAAAATACAATGGATCCTCATTGCTAAGCTGCACTGTTTCACTTTCCTCTTTATCGTAGTGACATGGAATCAGCAGTGACAACAACAACAGAGAGCCATGTTTTATGTATTGTCCATATTTGCATCACACAATTGTCACTTGTATTGTTTGCATTTGAGACGAAAAAAAATTTATGAATGTATGTACTATATCATATATTCATTCATCGTTTTGTTGACTTGCAGGCTGGGACAATTGTGTTAGGATCTATGACATTTCATCCTTTGAAAAAGAAGGTTGTGCATCAAAACTATCGGAGCCTATCTTTGTTCATGATGGACACACGAGTGGCGGTGAAGTGTGGTCGACAACTCATATTTGGCATGAAGACTGCTCCCACATGGTCCTTGCAGCTGGTAGCGATGGTTCGTTGCATGCTTGGGACTGGATTGCAACTTGATCATGTTCAGGGCATAACTTGTTTCATGCTATCCTACCAGATCTCAGAGGTGGATTGCTCATTGTGACAATTGCCACCTGGGCTGCTTCTTTAGAACTATAACTGGCAAAAAGAAGACACCTCCCCTGAGTTGATCACCACCATTCACCTAGCTTTTGCCGTGGCTGCTTCAAATGCCCTTGCCAGGTTTTACAAGGATTTGGTGATAATAGCTTAAGTACTTTAACAAGCCTGGTGGACATGCGCTTCCTGAGTGGCTGTTGTATTTGCAATAAGCTGTCTTAGATGTAAGTGAAAGGGAAAACACATCCCTTGATGGGTCAGTTTCTATGTTGCATAATGCAAACAAAGGTTACTTTGTAAAACAGTTACATTATATTAATTTACATACAACATAACACATAGTAAGCTGCCTATGTACATGACATGAAATATTTTAATTTTTGTTGTATCTTATCGTGCTGTCACCACAATGAAATAAAGCAGGACATTTTGTATCCAGAGACTTTGCAGCTGCCGCCATGGAACCACTGTAAGTCCCTGACACATGCAAAATAACAAACATATATGCCAGTGATAATGGCACAGTAAACTCTTTTAACGGGAATAATGCCTTGGTACTTTGATGTTAGAATGAGATTTTTTTGTTCACAATCAATATTTCAGTTTCAGGTTCTGCATGTACCTCTAGCATTGTATTGGCTTTACTTTACAGTGGCGCCGCCAGGCTTTGGTGCTTGGGGGGGGGGGACACCACCGATGCCGCATAAATTGCACCCATTTTTTATGTGCTCTGAGTTTTTTTTCTTTTTGTACAGCAATGTGGATCCTTCCTTTGTTATGACATAAAGTTGCCGTCCTGGGGGGAGGGGGCTAAGGGGAGGAGTGCCCCCTCCCCCTTTGAGAAATTTTTGTTAATTTAATGTTGATTAGATGGAAATTGGTGCTATCTTTTGGATATTTTTGGAGCTGTCTACATATGACTGGAAAATGTCCATAATTTAATGAATTCTAATTTTTGATTAGGTGAAAGAGGAAACTATGCTGTCTAAGAGAAGAACACGTTCCCAGCAAACCTCCTGAAGCCTCCCCCTCTAAGGCTGGCAGATACCTGTATAGGGGCTCCTGGAAGCTCTGGATCAACTGCATAAAATGGGGGCAATGACCTTATGTGGTGTAGCCAGGATTTTTCTAATGGGTTGTCATGCAGTATGTTGTGTGGTCCCTGGCCTGGGGAGGGGTCTAAGGTGGCCCCTCTCCTTTGAGAAATTTTTGAAAAATAAGGTATCCCTACATGCAATCTGGTGCCACATATGCTAACTTAGAAGTAAAATTTTCTGTTAAAGAATTTTACGCATTTTAGGTACTAAAAAACGGCATCAGTGAGGGAGGGGGGGGGGGCATGGCCCAATGGCCTTCTAAATACGCCACTGAATGCTTATTACCTGACATCCAAATCATAATGTAGAGTATGATGCCGAGCACTTTACAACTATCGTATTTGAACTAATTTTGAAAGAAAATCTTGACGAACAGCAAGCTTTCAGGAATGGGGAATGGGAGGGAGGTGATATTAGGCCTCCCTGATAGATATAGCAGCAAAAGTCCAAAGCTGTTTAGTAAGAATTACCAGGCAAAAGACTCGCTTTTTGAGTGGCATGTATGTTTGTTCGGCAATTTAAAGTGTCTCGATGCAGATTTTGAATGCAGGGTTCGTCGTGGAAATCTTAACGAAAAATTTCGGCGCGCTTCGTGCGCATACATCACAGTTTGCATTTTATCTCATGACCATTATGAAGGTAATATTCCATGCTACTAGTACTATTCTGATCAAATGTAACAATTTCAAAAAGCAGAGATTCATCTCCAAACATCTGTAGGGACCTTGCATCAGTGTGGGATCTTTCAATCTAATTTGTAGCATGATGTAGAAAGTTGGAACTTGACAGCACGTCCTTGCCGTAATACACTTTTCAGAAATTTTTACCGAGCGCTTCGCGCGCAGCCATTATCGGTATAGATGGTAATTGTTAATACACATACGACGAAAAAGCATTCTGGAACGCGCTTGTTAATCCTTCACCTCTTTTGCTATACCTATCAGGAAGGTCTAATATCCCCTTCCTGCATCTCCCCCTCTCTCAGGACGGCAACTTTATGTCGTGAGAAAGGAAGGATCCCCACTGCTGTACAAAAAAAAAAACGCATAGCACATAAAAAGGTGTGCAATTTACGCGGCATCGGTGGTGCCCCCCAATCACCAAAGTCTGGCGGCGCCACTGCCTCAGCTGCCCCTGCCCCTACCCCCTACAGAAATCTATAGCTTAAAACGCCTTTTGGATCATTTTAAAATTTTCAGAATTTTTCGATTGGGGGCACATGCCCCCCTGTGCCCGCGCCTATGACTGGTTAGACTGAATGGTTACAAAAACTTTTTTCGAATTCCATTGAAAAATTTCTTACAAATGTTACTAGTTTTTTCAGTTTATAGAACTACAGAAATTTATAGACTTTCTAAAGAATATACATTCACTATACACATATATTTCTAGAACTTAATTTTATGATTTTTAATAATCTCTAAAGCATCTTCAAAGCATTCATTTAAATGACCAAAGAGTAAGTCTTCTGCAGAATATAGCTTCTATAAAATTTTAGATTTTGTGTGGAATTTGTTTACCATATTTGTATCAAATTGTTTTACCTGACACATTCATAATAGAATGGATCCATGAAGGCTATCTTCAGTAAATATGATCAAATGTACGGGTATGATTGCTCAGCCCTTCTTCCATTCTAGTCATGAATGCTTCTTATTAGATAGCAGCTATCGGACCCTTCGCACTTTGTCGACTCTTTCACAGCAAATTTGAATGAGATTTGGTCTTTTCTTCTGTCTTTTGCTCAGAGAACCCTAAATAAAATTACACTTAAGTAACCTACAACTGAGTATTGTGCAGACGGGTCTAACATTCCAGCATCGTCGCAATGAATGCGAATAAATTTGATATTTGAATAATTGCAAAAATGAAAAACGAGTATGCACATTATGTTTAGCGTAAATCGGCCTAAGTCCCCGTGTGCTTTATGAGGTGAATTGTTGACAGTACGTTTTTGTTCATTACAAACATTTTTAGTGATGAATTAAATTGTTTATTCAATTAATAGAGATTTAGAAGAGGTTAAAAAATTATTTGAAAACTTACTGCCACATTGGTAATATTCTCAACGTTAAAATGACAATATCAAGCCAGATATACCTTGATAAAAAAAATTATGCTTGATATACCGATTAACTTTTATACGACTACATCAAGCCAGATATAGCCTACCCTCATAAAAATCATGCCAGATACACAGAATTTTTTTATATAGCTATATCATGGGGCTACCGCGAATGGAGTAGTTGTAGCTCCATTGTTAGATATACAAACCAAGTTTTATATGGTTTATATGGTTTTATATGTTTAATGTGGTTACTTGGCCCACATGAAGACAGCTTTGGGTGCAACAGCACGCATCTACATACGTACTCATCGAATATGTATACTTTCTTTACTGTTCAGGGTATCATAACTACCGTATGCAAATAATCTGTAAATGTGGGTGAAGTCAAGGATTTAGAACCCGTATTTTCATTTTTTTGTTATGTTAATGTAAAGCATGGGGTATTGATCTAACCCTCGACAAAATATTCTCTGAAATATGCACCGAAGTGAACTAAAAATACAATGTATGCAAGTAAGATGCGACTTTTGAATCATTTTATATCTTTTCAGACATGTACGTTGAGTAAGAGTTCGGCCATTCTTTTGTCATTTTTGGTTTAGTGCACGTTCAGATTCATTTGAAGACAGCTACATGGTTCATTATGATGACCACCAATTCAAAACGCGGATTCCGTTGAACCTAAGGGCCATGAATTTGCTGGGCCTAAAATGAACATCTTATGGCTACGCCCTAAGCCTGAAACTTCTCCAGAACTAGCGCAAACATTCTTCGGCTAACACCTCATATGATCTGCTCAGGTTGGTTAACTAAAAAGTTAACATTTTTAAACGAATATAGGCCTGGACATTAGTCCTTTTCGTAAAGTTCCTAATATTTTTGCTAGACCTGCATTTAAAGGTATGCCTTTTTCGGCTACCGGGAGGGGTATCTAGAGAGTTGATATTTTGGGACATCAAATAGCTCCATGTTGTATCTAGGCGATTTTTACCTCCTGTCCCAATTTGTTCCTGCCTTTATCAGTATATCCTACTCTACATCTTCATTTATTACAATTTTTCCCTCGCCAACTTTGGCTACGCTACTGATCGTTTGTGAGGTAGTGGGAAAATAAATTTCTTAATTTCAAATATATTGTCCTCAGATTTGGCATTAATAGACAGATAGAGTAACAATAGAATTCTTTAACGTAAAAATGGAAACTATGTCCTTTGCATCACATCTTTGTGCTTGATGTTTGGAGTTAATGGTGGAAAAATGGAATATTAAGAAGTGTTTGCTACTTTGAACTAATCGTAAATTGTTATTGACAATTTAAACAATATCAAGACAATTTATAACCGAATCTTCTTTCTTTTTGTCACCTGGGGCAGGTGTCACCCTAATTAAGATACCATTGTTATGTATTTACTTGTTTCAAGACTAGATAACGTCAACTATATGAGATGAGAAAGAGCAAAATGTGAATTCGAGAAGAGTTCAATATTTCGTGTTTGTATATATAGCTTTCACCAATTTTAGAAAACGTCGTTCTCTACAGCAATTTTATTTGCAATATCTTATGTTGTTTACTTAATTTAAATTTAAATGAAGTAAATTCCAGATACTCTCCTTTTTTCGTTTTTAAAAATGGGACGGCGTCGGTATCCGTACGTCTTTATGAAGTTAAATGGCATTACATTTTGCAAACAGTCGTGTGTGCGTTTGTCGTATCAAAAATGAAAAAGGAAGTGGGTGGATAACAGTCACTTATTTCTTTTTTCTCTCATCGCAAAATGTAAAGAATCGTTTAATTCCCTAGAATTTATAATCACACTTTATTTTAGGGTTAAACAGAGAGCTGTAACTCCCTGGGTTAACTATTCGTAACAATTGGAGTTTACGAAGTCTGCTAAATCTGCTAGTCGTTGCTTAGTCTGTTAGTTCCCCGTATGTGAAATAAAATTTCATGTACTGTTTTTTCCCCTTATATCGACACTGGTTTCCATCATTGGTATGATGAGTGTAACTCCTGCAACCGTTGTGACTGCAGAGTGATAGATATGAGAAATAACTCAAACTAGAGAGGCAGTGAATTGAGTTTTGTACTTTTGAGTCATATTTTTGCTATCATTACAATCTTTTGTTCAAAATTAACCGCCTTACCAGGCATTCTAGTGGCTAAACAATTGAAGGACAAAGAAGTTAGTCCTTGGTGCTCATTTTTTTAATATTTGTGGACCCACTATACAATATCTTGACGAGATTTGACAAATACCGGGTACTTTTCTTTTTTCACTAAGATTTTAATCGCAACAAGGTATCATCTTTGTAAGAAATAAGAGTGATTTGAGAAGATTCGTTGTTAAACATCCCCATCTTCAGTCATAAAGAAATCAGCTTTTGAGATTTTGTCATGTTTTGGTAATACTAAAGCTGCCATTCTGATTACGTGTTTACTTTGTTTTATGTTTTAAGGTTACCATCAGCAAATTAAAGAAGTTTGTTATCCTAAAAAGCCGTTGCCAATTTACAAAGGTTACGAAATTACCGGCACTGCTCTTTCTCACAGGAGCTAGGCACGATATTAATAAGTTTTGCACATTCATTTGTAGGTAGTGATAAATTTAAAATTAGGAGAGGCTCAGACTTGAGTCACAAAAAATTTGATGTTTCTTGTTAAGTTCATATTTTAATAAAATCGGTCTTTAGGTTACAAATTGAAATATTGGAATGTCTATCATGTTGATTACTTACCCTTTAAGCGTTGAAATTATATAATTTTAAAGTAAGTTATAACAAATTTCAAAAACTTTTTTATTTCCATTCAATTGTGACTGCTGCAAAATTTATCGTTATTGAATTCTAATTTTGCAACAACATGTTAGTGAAAAATAACGGTACGGTTGAAAGAGCCCGAAAAGCACGGAGCCTCAATCTTTAGTTTTTGTGTGTGTTGTCCCGTGACGTTGGGGCAACCACATATTTGGGTTGCATGCAACTTGGTTGATTGAACATTTCAGAAAAACATTATCGGGCCGTTAATTCCCTTTAATCGAGAGTTGTCTAGGTAACACGCCCAAAAATTGCCTAACTAATTTGAACGAGCGCTCAACATGACTTTCGGAGCTAACTTGAAATTAAAACCTTGATTCCTTTAATATCTTTTAGAACTCGTGCCCATTGCACATGCAAATGCTCATCGATTTGTCAAATTTAAAGCTAGTTTAGGTAGAAGAAAAAAATTGAACATAACTGAGCTCTTTACAGACAGTAACAGCATAATTAAGAAAACTGAAGCCTTGAATATTTCAGATGCTTCCTACGTGTTAATTAGTAAGCTGGAAGCGGTTGACTACCAGACTATAGATTTGTTACTGTGTAAAGAAGGTAAATGTTTTTCATTCTCTAATGGGAAGAACCGTTGACAAGTATTTTCAACCCTGGTTGTACTTACATATAACAAAGAGACAATAAGTCGACACCGATGCATCGTCTTTAATGCATCTGTAGATCCCTTCATCTTCTAAGTTTGTTGGACTCACAATAATTGAGAAGTTGTTGGTATAAAGACGAACATGATCGTTTGCAATTAAATCATTTGTCCCTGCAAATATGTTTTCCTTGTTTCTTTGCCAGCCTGCTGCCTGCATATCGGTGATGTTACAATGAAAATAAACGTCATGTTGAACAACCGTCTCAAAGGTATTCGCCGAGCAGGTTGTGGAGTTTTGCAATGACTCTACAAATCGAGGTGGGAAAAAAAATATTACCACCTAGAGTTTTGTAGATAGATTAAAGAAGAACGAAAGTCAGTAAGGCAACCAGGTGTTAACAATTTCACAAACCTGAGCAGATGAGTGGTAGGAATGTCAAAATATTTGCCCCTGTTTGAAAAAGAGAAATCCAAGCAATGCTGGATCTAACTTCCATGGTCCTTCGTAAATGCGTTTTTGCGGCTGGAACGTTGAATATCCTTACGTGAATATGAAGCATGCAAGATGATTCTACAATGATGCCAGCTGGTTAAGACTGGGACAGAGTAACGTATGTGTCATATGACTTGCAGCGGATCACTTAAATGACATTGTTAGCGTTAGAAGGAAAGTGAAAGAAGTGTTCACTGCTGCTGCACTGTTAATTAACAAATATTATTTGGTGATAAAGTTTGCAAACAATTTCTGTAAAACCAAATTACTAAAATTTTCTGTTTAATTTTATGATTTTTTGTGTAAAATTGAAAGAATTCTTATATTAGAATTAACAGAGATGATATGTAAATCTAGACCAATTATATAGAAGTTATGTAAAACTTTAAATTCATGTTTTTATGATTCAAAGAACGTTCACGTGATCAACCTCTGAGCCTTGAACTTCAACATTTCTTAGAATGATGTTACCCTAAAGGCCGAGAAGTACTTTTTCCAAAGTCCCCGACTCTCTGGCGAAGAGCCAAAGGGCGAAACCAACGTTTGCTCTCGAAGGAGATCTGCTCCCCATAGGAGCTACGTCCCCGAAAGGATACAAACTTAACTGACCAACCTCTCGACCCTCAGACACCTACATCAAGAGTCTGTCATGCGTGGTCCCGGACCATTCTTGACTGGCTGAAAAGAGCAGATACTACATATGATCTTAGCAGAAAGACCGAGAGAAGCGATCAGAAGTTTTCCAAAGTCCCCCCCCCCTACTCTTTGGCGAAGAGCCAAGGAGCAAAACCAATTACTCCCGAAGGAGTTCTGCTCCCCGAAGGAGCTACGTCCCAGAAAGGACAGCATACACGTCCCTAAAGGACAACAGACATTAACTGACCAACCTCTCGACCCTCATCAGACCTCTACATCAAGTAGTCATCAAGCGCGGATACTGGGGACAACTGGGGCAGTTTTCCCCCTCCCTTCACGATTTTGAGGGTGGATTTGCCCCACCCATCCAGAAAAATGTGCCCCTTCGGAAGCTGGAATCATAAGTTTACCTGTATTGTAAGCATACCTTTATTTATCAAAACCTGTGTCCGACATCCTAGGGGACCATATAGAAGGCCTACCGTATGTACAGCGCCCCATGAAATTTCGTACTGAAAACTACAGCACACAGAACATTTTTTAGCTTATAGCCGAATGATCTTAGTTACTGCTGGTGAGCGGTGTATGTCACGACAAACTTCTGTGCACACACTATATACCTGACTACCAGGCCCCACAGACGAGAGCTGTTTATTATATGAACCCGCGCCCATCGTACGCGTATGTACGACCTGTAACGAATGTCATTACACTAACACAACACTGTCTGTCACGTATGTTCAGCTAGCTTCCGTATCGTATAACGCAGACAAGCCGATCGAGATCCAAAAGCTAGATCTACGAAGCTCTAGATAGGACATGGTAAAAAAAAATATTACGTACGTACGTACGTAATAATTTTTTTTTTTTTTACCATGACCAATCTAGAGCTTCGTAGCAGACCAGCCTAACCTAGATTTACATTCTAGATAGACAGTGTCATACTGCGGGAAAAAAATCACCTGCTCGATTCTCATGACATAGAAGGTGGGCCTAATTTTTTACAATTGGGATTGGGATACAAACATTTAGGGGCGGCCCCACGGGGGAGGGAGGGCGACCGCCCCCTAAATTTGCAAGAAAAGGGGAAAAGAAAAGGAAAAGAAGTAAAAAAGGAAGAAAAGGAGAAAACGAAAGAAAAGAAAGGAGGAAGCGAAAGAGAAAGAATAAGAAGACAAGAGGAGGGGTGGGATACCCAGGGCCGGATTTACGGCTGGGCCAACCGGGGTCAAGGCCCCGGACCACCTACATTTAGGGGCCCCCACATTTGGGTGTCCAAAAATGGAGGCATAAGATGCCTTACTGTTCGTCCGTCGATGGTCAACATGTAAAATACGGACCTTTGTTCGGAACTCCACACCGAACAAAAGTTGTCTTTCCATAAATACAAAAGTGAAAATGTTTAAATGCAACTTGCAAGGCCTGTGAAGTTGTGTCGCCGGGACGGATGACATGGGAACTCGTGCCCCCAATCGATTTCTGAGAAAAAAAATACTGAAATTTTTAAAATGACCCCAAAAGGCGTTTAAGCTATAGATCTCTGTAGGGGTAGGGTGAGGTGTGTTTTCGACCGAGTGATGGATCTATTGTCATCCAGAGATACATCCTCAGACATCTGTAGGGGCCTTGCATCAATATGGGATCTTTCAATATAATTCTGAAACGCGCTTGTAAGTCCTTCACCCTTTTTGTTATGCCTGTCAGAGAGGTCTTATATCCCGGCATCTATACTCTCCCTCTTTTCCATTCCCCCAAAAACTTATATGAATAGACGGCAGTAAAGTAGCCAGAAGGGGGCTTGAGGGGGTTTGTTGAACACGTCTCCTTCTTTTAGACTGTCAACATACTCTCCTATTTCACCTAACCACAATTAACATTCACTTAAATGGTTGACAATTTCCAGCCATATATGATCAGTTCCAAAAACATCCCAAAGATAGCACCATTTTGCATCTAAACAAATTTCTCAAAGGAGAGGGGTGTCTCCCTCCCTTAAACCCCTCCCCCAGGCAGCATCTTTATGTAGTGACAATAGAAGGATCCTCACTTTACTGCTGTATACAAACACAGAGGTGCATAAAAAAGTGAAATTTACTCAGACGGTGGAAACAGGTGGCATTACGACATCATCTGTAGTGCCCAAATCATCAAATTCTGGCCGCGCCACTGCTGGGAAGTGCCATTTCTAGCTATCTGGGAAGCATTTTCTGCCAAATTTTTCTTGCCAACCTAAGGTGGCAATCCGCTTAGATGGTGGGCCTTATGGTGAAAGGACCCCAGACTACTTTGGCCCCAGGCCCCCACCAGCTAAATTCGGCCCTGCCTATATCTGATCCATATAATTAATCCAGAGCTTGCAGGAGGCCCTATTTTGGTGTTTGCAGCCTTAAGATACCCTTTTATAATGCACAAATGAAGGAAGTAAAAATTTTGTAATAGTTCAAGAATGTTTCTGTGGACTCCACATACGTATTTTTGCGTAAAAACTTTCCCCGAATAGAAGGCAAAAAGTATCCAAAAGGGGGCTTCAGAAGGTTTGTTGACAACATAACCTTCTCTTAGACAATGGTTTCCCTCCTGTTTCACCCAACCAAAAGTTAGAATTCACTAAATTAGAAACATTTTCCAGCCATATATGATCAGTTACAAAAAATATCCCAAAGACAGCCCCATTTTGCATCTAAGCAACCTTAAATTAACAAAAATTCCTAGAACGTGAGGGGGACACCCCTTAGACCCCTCAGTCCCCAGCACGACCCTCTTTCACCGGACCAAAAATTAGAATTCACTAAATTATGGACATTTCCAGCCATATATGATCAGTTCAAAAAATATACTAAAGACAGCACCATTTTGCACCGAAACAACCTTAAATTACAAAAATTTCTAAAAGGAAAGGGCCTTAGACCCCTTCCCAGGACAGCGATCACTCTCCCCATGCTTTTCCCCTATTAAAATACCCTGGCGCGGCCCCTGCATACATTGTTGCAATTTTAAATCCATCCGGCTCCTTTAGAATCTGGCGCCCATCTGATCGACCCCCCCCCTCACTGTTGGGCTAGATCCGCCATAATTAGCTAGCATCAACTTAAGCCTGTTACGTCTTGTTGAACAATCATAATACATATTGTCCAGGCGCGGATTTGGGGGTCCAGGGGGTCCGGACCCGCCTGCTCTTGGCCGCCTAAAAAATTTTCAACCATTTTTTCCTCTATTAGAAACTTGGCAAAAAGTGCCTAAAAATCTCATTCTCAGACCAAAAAGTGTCCAAATTAAGGTGATCATTCATCCCTACACCCCACCAGTTTGAATTATAGCTTAAAACATGCGCCAACGAACTGTCTCCGTGAGACTGAGTAGTTTCAAAAGTTGCAGAGGTGTATAGCCAGTTTTTCCACTCTTCCCGAAATTACCCGAAATTCGACAAATTTTGGTGCTGTTCTGGAAATTTTCTGGAAAGGGAATAATTTCGAGAAATATCGGGAAATCCTGGAATTGGAAGAAGCATCACCAGCACTGGCGTACACGGGGGTGGGGGACATTGGGTCATGCCCCCTCACTGATGCCGATTTTTTTTTTTAGTTCCTAAAAATACGTAAATTTTTTAACACAAATTTTACTTAAAAAGGTAGCATATGTGGCACCAGATTGCATGTAAGGACACGTAATTTTCCAAAAAATTTTCAAGGTGGGACACACCCTCCCCTTAGACCCCTCCCCGGGCCGGCGATCACACAACATTCTGCATGGCCCCCTTCAGAGAAATCCTGGGTACGCCACTGTACACCAGATTACAAGGGCGAAGGAAGCGGGGGCTCCAGCCCCCAGCGAAATTTGTAGGGGGCGAAGTATGCTTCAGCCCCCCATATTTACACAGAGTAGCAAATTTTTGGCTCCCTCCGACCAGAGATGGAGAAGATTTTAACTAAAACTCAAAAAAATCGGACCGTAATCCGATCCGAAATCGCTGTAGTGTGACCCGCGCTTTAGTGTTAGTTTTTGATTGACAGGTCTATTGTGACGTCACCCAAACGACGTATTCGCCATGGTAATCATCTAACAAAACTAACAGGCTCAACTGGCTGTTAGTTCTGTTAGAACTAGGCCACGCTTACTAACAGTCGAACAAAACGCACCCATTATAAGCATAGATAACAAACTCCTATACCTATACTGTTACGGAAATTGACTCCTCATAGAGACGCAAATATCCGGGCGGAAGTGTGGATTTGACATACGCGCTTTTCTATTCGGTGATGTGCGTATAAATAATAGGCGCCCTTTACAGAAAATGCCATCGTTAGGGAAGTGTGACTTGCGTGAGAGTTGCATATACGCGCAGATTTCGCAGAATTTGAGTTCTTGCAACAACAACAAGTGCAACAACAACAACTTCAACAACAGCTTGTTCAACAGCAGCAATTCATGCAACAACAAGCCCAACAAACACAGGCTATGATGATGACACTAATTAATCTTCTTGAAAAGAAGTGTCTGATTGCAAAGTTCGTGTTGCCTTTATATTTCGATTACCTCTTGTCATAAAGTTCAAAAGAATGGCTGAATATAATAGGTTCTATAAGACATTCTTCATTTGTTAAAAATCATTCAGTGACCATACTGGAAGTATTCGTTCAATGTAGGAGGATTTAATTCAAAATATGCGGATGTATTATTCTGGTACAGACAGGTAAGGGTATCGGTAAGAAGTCCAGACACTATATAGATTTTTCGACATGCACTGAGAAGTACTTTCTGTGACTTCCTGTAGTCTGTGAACTTGAAAAAGTTCAAAATGTCGCCAAAAGACCACTCTACACTAATCCGGACTTTGGACACTGCTGTGTTAAATGCCTCCTGCTCAACAGTCAGCTAGGTTACCAGAAGGGAATGGAACTTGCAGGCATGGGCGTATGGGATAGGCCGGATCACCATAAATGCACAACACATTGCCATCTGGGTCATGAGATCTTGCCTCCAGCTTTGTCAGAAGTGCCGACTCTCTCAACAAGTATGCGTCATGCCGTCGCCCTTCTACAGGTCCATGAAGACTAATTGCTATCAGCCCATTTGGAACGGACACAGACTGATATTTCAGTGCATGAAATCGCTTGTGTCCGTTGTACATCACACGCTGGAGCCGAGTTGGTCTGCATATCGCTCGTACTGTGCCATCTATAAAACCCCAACAGTTGCTGAGAGCTGCACCCTTGTTGTGTATAGCATCAGAGGAAATCTTCAGCTGTTCAGGCGACAACCAGTTTTGGTCCAGGGATAACACTAGATGTTTGTGCGTCTCGTATATAAAGTTTGACGTCCAATTGAACATATTACATAACTGGGGTATTGACCGGTCATAATCCTTGACAAGATCCCCATATCTGCATGGAAAAGCATAACGTTGTAGCGTAAGACAGAGTGCTTCTAAACCATTCACTCTTGACCCGTTTGCTACCCGCACAGTCTGTGGGATTCTCAGAGCATCTTTTAGCCGAAAGATATCATCTTTTTTTAACCTGGTGTGAATTGAAAAAATTATGTTGATTAGTAAGTTGCTTTTAAATGCCCCTATTCCCATTGGAATAAGGGTAGCGCTAGGTGGAACAGGGTTCCCATTTCCCCTCTGAGTCATCGTTTTGTTGCACCACCTGCCATACGGCCGTAAAAATAACTTCGAAGCTCCAGAGGCCATTGAATCTAGTAATGCAGTAGATTCCGGGTGTTTTGTACTGCAGTGAGTGTCAAGATGTCAAGCAACTCTCCATGATGTTCGGTCCTGCATTAAGAACCACAAAGAGAGGGAGACACCTCCCTTCTTTTTCTTATAACCATTACCCCAGACCAGGGTGAGGGCTGAGGACACCCTGTTTTTCGTGAAGAGATGTGTTATCTTATTCATCCATCTTAAATTCTAAAGTGGACGATGTTTAAAAGGAAAATGCAGTCTCCCCCCCCCCCAACTTTGAGTTAGTGTACCCCGGTACACTAGTTCAGGAATGGCTCATATTAATCATGTGACAATATTTTTGTCACTTATTCCTTAAATTTATGCAGAATAACTCCTTGGTTAACATTCAATATTCAATGATTTTATCAGGAAACATTACAAAAATACTTGTGAGAGAAATAAGAGGAGATCTGTAAGATTTACCAAATTTTTGAAAATAAACTTGGAGCGACTGCCTTCTCCCTTTAAAAAAAACGTAGCAAAAATCCTTTATCTCCGGAATTCTTTTTGAAAGAAGTTATACAAAAGTGTTTTTCTGATAACTTGATTTTTGTGTGTGTTTTATGATGAGTTTTACTATTCAGGCCTTAGGCTAGGAGTGGAGTCAGAAAAACTATAAAAATATGTGAAGTCCTTCCAATTTAATACTCTTTTCAACGGCTGAAAATGAATTCAAACCTTTAATCTAATAGAGCATCAGTAGTTAAGTTAACCATTTCAACTGATTCTGGCAATGATGTATTTAGAGTATGGTAGGCGATTTTTTTTGTCTCTGCTTACTTGGAACCAATTGGCTAGTAGGGGTATCATGGGTCGATTGGTATCTCGAGTCGGTCATTGAGTTCTAAACGCTTGGACAGCATGTAAGGGTGATGTGATTACGACGTAAACGTGACCTGTGAAACTTATATTCTTCAAACAACAACAACAACAAAAAGTATTTGTCTTGTTCTGTTGTTTTCCATGCATTTTCAAATTGAAAATTTTACTCAAAGCTATATCTGTCAAGTTCCGATATTATAGAATAAACTAACTTTAGAAAGTTACAAACGTTGCAAAAATGGTGACAAAAAGGCTTTGGTGAAGCTTTCATTACAATGTTGATAGACATTTTCTTTGTTTAGTAACATTACCGTATATTTCTTACATTGGTTAGCTTTTAGTATTTTAGCTGCTTCTTTTCTTCAGTGAATGGCTCAAACTTCCCTCATACATTTTGCTGTGTACTACCACCTTCAAGTCAAAATTCATTTTCCATGGACTGTTTATCACCCCACCCCTACCCCACGCCAAAAAATAAAAGAGCACAAACAGGAAGACACATTAAAAAATAATAATGAAAATTTTCATTCATTTTACTAAGTGTTTTAATATTTTTCCCGTCATAATGTGATTGATTCATCATAACTTATTCACTCAAATCTCTTTTCAACCGGGGGAATGGAGTGAGCTATCGCAAACCTAAAAACTATGCAAGCAGGTCCATGGGCTCGCCTTAGGGACAGTGGCGGAGAAAGGTAATTCGGTCAGAGGGGCGAGAATGGCCTGTACGGGCGCTTCGAAGTAGTTGAATACCCTATGCCTCAATACGGTAAAAACCTAAAAAGATACCATATGGTAGCTCCGCCACTGCTTAGGGGCAAAGTCCTGGTGGGGTCCCCCCCATTCTATTAAAGCGTTTGAACCACAGCTTGTAAATAACAGCAGTCAGTAGTTCTCGGCTCGGTAGATCTGCTCAGAGAAAAAGCCTGACAAGTTTTCTTGTTTGAATTGAGAAGTTGGAAGCTGACGCTAAGGTTTAAAATCCATTTTGAGTTTTTTTCAAAGGAATTATGTTCTATAACAGACAACGCAATTATAGTAAACGAATTGCGGACTACCTGTGTAACTGGTGACTGGAATTCAACCAACCACTCCAATTCGACCCCCTTCCCTGTTAGTTCGTTAGTAACAAGACTGTGTTCACTTCAAGGAAATCTTAGTAGGCCTAAATTACACTCACTACGGTTATAAAATTCTGGCAATATTTCAGTTTTCCAAGGTTAGAAAGCACTTAAATGTAAAGGTGAACGAAATCCGGCCTCTTCGTGCTATATCCCCCATCCCCGGGATCTATGACCATGTCACTTACTGTAGGCTAAAGAGAAATGAGGTCAACTTTCGTAAAAGCCTACCTGAAGTAACTGTTGCATTCGACCTCATTCAGATTATACAATTCAAATTGGTAGGCCATGTTTACGTAATTTTGATACTGGAAGTCAGTATTTCTTGGTTGGTTTATTTCATACAAGAGAACGAACTCTTCCTCATCAAGGATGTCTGTAAAATAACCATAACTATCGCGTCCCTCACCCTATAAAGTTTCGTCATTGTTATATCTAAGTTGAGCGATGAGTGTGGATGCTAACAAAGCATTGCAACTTAGTTAATAAATGAGCGCGTCATTGTTTTGATGTCACGCCTTACATGTCAGGACGGAACGTCATTTGCGCTTGCGTTTAACTCTCCGTCCTGTTGGTCTACCGTCCTCAAATCGAAAAGTCGCTACTATCTAAATGCAGCGCCAAAGCCAGAAAATTTTATACAAAATTCTCGCCAGATCGCAGGAAATGACATTTTCCTGGCCCATTTTCAGTATAACAGATTTATTCCATGCAGAGGATTAAAAAGGGGGCAAAACTTACTTTATTATTACGATTTTCTAGTCAAAGGTCAACTCGGGGTTATTTTTGGCACAAAAGGGTCATTTTGAGATCAAGCAGTCAAAACTTTGTAAGTTCTAATTGATGATCATATCATGTGGCCATTATCATCATTAAATATTGGTACATACAGGGTTTTCAGCAATTTGACGGAGAGAAAGGTCATGTAGTGGTTCTTTTCCCTAGAATTTGCCATTTTAGGGTCAGCACACTTGTCTACATCGATACTGATCCCAGTGGAGTAACGATGAGCGTAGGGCCCTGGCTCGTGGGCCGAAAGAGCCCCCTAGCAGGACGTCCAGTGGAGCCTTCAGATGTTGGTAATGTGGGGGCACTATAGTAGATTTTGCTTAAAGCCCCCTCCAGATAAGTCTGGCCAGAAGGTCGGTGTAAATTGTGTATATTCGATAATTTTTGTGAATTTAAGATGGCTATAGATGCAAAATGGTGCTATCTTTAACAAATTTGCGAACTGATCATATATTGGGAAACTCACAATTGAGTGAATTCTTACTTTTGGTTGACTGTAAAGGAAAGGTGTGGTGTCTAAGTGGAGGGGTAGCAACTCCTCTCCTTGAAAAAAAAAATTCTTGTTTAAGTAAGGTGGCTGAGATGCAAAATGCAGGTATCTTAGGCAAGTCTTTCAATTACTTACATGCATAGAAATTATCATTATTTAGTGATATTTTGGCTGCGGCATGACACTCGTTGTAAAAAACATGTAACGACAAATACATACTGCGAATGGTACCGTAGATGTAACTCATGATATAACATTGCTCTAAGATTCTCTAATGATGCGGTGTCTCTGAAGTGGTCTAAGATGTACACTTTTTTGTGGAAAAGTGTTTTGGTTACAGTAATGCATTATTGCCCCAAATGGTTATGGGTTAGGGTTAGGATTCATCAGCCAGTCAGGAACACACTTCACCCTACCCCCTACATAAATCTATAGTTTAAACGCCTTTGTGGCTCATTTTAAAAATTTCACGTGCCCCATGCCCGTCACTGAGAAGGTCCAAGGATTTATGCAGGATCGATGCAGGTAGTCTTGGTTAAGAATATTTGAATGGCAATTTACACATTGTTTCCAGCAGACAAATATATCTTAATGCTAAAATAGATGAAGAGAAATGGAAGAACAATACTTTCAACATAGCAATAAAAATTATTTGTAACTATATAGGCTACGGTGGGATGAAAATTCGGCCGCTTCTGGATACATCTTACAAGTTGAATGAGTGAGAAACAACCACGGACTTATACGCATGGAAGTAGGATCAAGTGACCAGTACTGTCGCCACCGTTCGAACAAATTTAGGCTAACCAAGATGGCCGCCGGGCTACTACAATTTGCCCAATTTGACGATGAATCTGCATTATTTTAGACCAAATATAAACATTTATGGAAGTACAATATGGCAGTCCTTCATTCTATTTGTTGAATTTGACCTGAGCTTGCGTGCTTTTCGAAAATATTACAAGTTTCCCACACATTCTGTCGATACTGAGCCACTTGGGCAAGTCCAAAATTTTACACACACGACTATGGCAGGGGGCCATATTGGATAGCCCACTTACGAAAGGTGGCCACAACTTACGTTAGTGTAGTTAGTTTGTTAGATAGATGAGGTTTTACGGCTCAGTTTCTAACCAATTGGTTTAAGTCGGGCCCGCCACGGTCTTTTTTTCCAGTTGTGGCTCACTGGCTTGTTTTCCCTAATCCATTGCTTTTTCTGAGCACCAAGCACAATGGCAGTGGGTTCCATTTTTAAAGTCATTGGTATTACCCGGCTAGGATTCGAACCCCCGACCTTCCGGCTG
Organism: Holothuria glaberrima; assembly: GCA_009936505.3. Lineage (NCBI taxonomy): Eukaryota > Metazoa > Echinodermata > Holothuroidea > Aspidochirotida > Holothuriidae > Holothuria > Holothuria glaberrima. Next base: position 1,322 of record WURT03023395.1, on the reverse strand, counting down.
CAAGTCGGATGCTCTAACCTCTTGCCCATGCAGTCGGTCCTAGGACGTTAGTGTAACATGCTGTGTCCATGTATATAAGTCCCTGGACAACATACGGTACTGAAACAACTGATTATAGACGGTGAGCCAAACGCCTAAAAGTGCTGTATTTCTTGACTTTCGTAGTCCCCTAGGAAATTACTTGAAAATGGCCTAGAAACATTGGAAATGATGTTCTAAGACATATGTCACTTATTACCACTCTCCAAACTTGCACATTTATAAGTAATTACGGAAAATATACTATTTTGGTTGCTAGGGAAAATTTTCCCTAGCAACAGTATTTTATGCGCTAACATTTTATGCGTTAACACAAAATCCAAACTTCCAATGATGGGAATACAGAATATATGCCATTTCCTTTTCAGAAGATGACTCATTTACATATATATTTTGAATTATTACAGAAACACATTTTGGTTGCTAAGGGAAATTTCCCCTAGCAACAGTTCTCAGAAAGCTTTCAACAAGAAAAAAAGTTATGCTCATTTTTTGAAATTATCATGAAAAACAAACTTTTTTGGTTGCTAAGGAAATTTTTACCTAGCAACAGTAGTTAAAAACAGAACACGAGAAAATGTATTCACAGTTTTGAAATTTCAATGAAAATGCACTTTTTGGGTTGCTAAGGAAAGTTTTCGATAGCAACAGTAGTCAAAAACCAGAATAATGACAAAATTCAAACTTCCAATTATAAAAATGTTGAAAAAAACGTCATTTACCTTTTAAACAAACACAAGTTACGCACAATTTATAAAATTATCTTAAAAAATACACTTTTTAGTTGGAAACCATGAGAACATGAGGAAACACCTCAAATGACAATACGTCAATGAGAATATATTAATTGGTTGCTAAGGATAAATTTACCTAGCAATGAAAGAGTAAGCACAGAATAAAGACAAAGTGAAAGCTTCAGATTGTGTGAACAGGTTTTTCAGGGAATAAAAATTACAATTTATTGAGTCTTTTCAGGAGAAATTTGCCAAAACGATGAGGATGAAGAGAAAATACAATATTTTGGTTGGTGGGCAAAATTTTCCTCAGCAACTGAAGTTACAGTACTTACAGAGTAAAAAGAAATTGTAACTGATGTTAACAAATGATTTTAGTTCATTAATATATCAACATCTCTTATAATCAGATTAAATATCAGATGCACTACACAAATGATGGTAGGAATATGCAAATTTAACCAATAATCACTTAAAGGGGCATATTGAGTTGGTTCACAAAATTCATGATTTTTTCACAACTGTTGAGATTTACTCACATCTTGATGG
>WURT03023384.1:0-15694 GCA_009936505.3 Holothuria glaberrima | reverse complement strand
CCTGTTATTAAAAAATCTTGAAAATATTTAGGTTTCAATTTCCTTTTTGAGGTTACCTATTAAAAGGGATTTTCCGGTCCTTTCGTACTAGGAAGATCTGAAAGAAGATAGAAGCTGACCTGACTTACGTCGGTCTGAACTCAGATCATGTAGGGCTTTAATAGACGAACAGTCTAACCGTTCAGAGCTTCTGCACCCTGAGGGGGCCCCAATCCAACATCGAGGTCGCAAACCTTCTCGTCAATAAGGACTCTTAGAGAAGATAACGCTGTTATCCCTGCGGTAACTTTTTCCGAATACCAGTTCCTGGTTCTAGGTTATATCAATAGTGAAGGGGTTTCTTCTATTTGTTCTGGAGGATTTTTTTTCTCCGTGGTTGCCCCAACCAAAGCCTTTGGGTGATATGTTGGGTTGCTGCTCACTTATAGGCTAAAGCTCGACAGGGTCTTCTCGTCTTTCTATGTTACTTGTGCTTCTTCACACAAGGAGGAATTTAGAAGGGTGGGAGGGGAGACAGTTGAAAAAGGTTTCGCCGTTCATACAAGTCTCCATTTAAAAGACAAATGATTATGCTACCTTTGCACGGTCAAGATACCGCGGCCGTTTAGCCTTTAGGCCACTGGGCAGGCGGGACCCTTTAAATATTCAAAGGGCTATGTTTTTGGTAAACAGTCCTTTTTCTGCTTTGCCGAGTTCCTTCCCCCCCGGTTTCCCGGTTCTATCTCCACGCCTGAGTTGGGAGTATTAAATGAGGGAGTTTTCTTGTGATTTATACTCTTTTGGTTTAAGGTTTATGTTTTTCTTTGTGGGGAAGAGGGTTTCTTTTTACTTATTTTAACATTATTTATTTCGGGTACTTGTAGCGAAGAGAAACTTTTTAACATAAATTACTGGGACATTAATGTAGGAGCTTTAACGCTTTCTTTCTAGTTGGCAGCTTTTAGGCCTACTTCGATATTCTCCCTTGTTTTTGATGCTTTTTCTTACGCTAAGGGTTGTTTCCCTCTAGAGGGCGGAACTTGTCTTCCGCCCTCTTCTCATTCTGGAAATTGGTCTTTGCTTGGGACATTGATGTTATTTTTTAGATAAGGGAGCTTCTACTCTTTTCTCCGAAAACCAGCTATCAGGCGGTGCGGTTGGCATTTTACCTCTAACTTATCCTTTTCTTCCACTATTGTAACAGTGGGGTCTAGTTCTATGGCAGGAAAAGTTAGCTCACAGCCTTTCGGGTAGTCAAAAGTTCTTGGGGTTTTCTTGTCAAACCATGATGCAAAAGGTAAGATTGTTCTCCTTCTTTAGTTTTCGCTTTAATTTTATTTCAAGTATTCCCTTAAGGTACTGTACTTATAGGTGAGTTTCGTTTTGTTAGTTGTTTGTTTGGTGAAATCTTCTTGTTGGAACTTTTCTTTATATAAATAGGTAAAATAGAGGAGTTAGTAGTAGCCCTCATATGGTTAGTGGGGCGAGAGCTCTTATTACAGGGAGTTGGATTGAGGATTTTGGTCTCCGATATGAGAGAAGCCTTAGACTTTTCTGTGGGAATAGAATGAGTTTTGCATTGAACGTAATTCGTAGATAGAAATAAAGTCTTATTAGGCTTCCGATAATAAAAAATGGAATTATAGATAAAGTGTTGTTTAACGTAAGCGCTGATAGTGGGATTAGCTTTTTTAGGAAGCCGCCTAGAGGGGGAAGTCCACCAAGAGATAGTAAGGTTATCGTAAATAAAGTTGATCTTGTGGGTTTTCTTTTGATCTTCCTTAGAGATGAAAGTCTATATAAGCCTTTAACTTTACAAATGCAAAATATTAGGACTTTTTTTAGTATGTAAAAAATAAACAAAAGGATTGCAGTCTTTTCAGAGAAAAATATTGTACATGAGATTCATCCCATATGACCTATGGAAGAGTAAGCTAATATCTTCCGCATACTTATCTGGTTTAGTCCCCCTCAAGCTCCTACTAGGACGGATAGGGTAGCGCAGATTACTATTAGCTCCGATAGGATGAATGATTTTAAGTTAACTATTAAAAACAGTGGGGCTATCTTTTGTCAGCAAGCTATTATTATACCTTTATTGAAGGTAATCCCTCTAAGAACGTCTGGGAATCAGAAGTGGCAGGGAGCTAAGCCTAGCTTTATTATTAGAGCAAGGGTTATGATAGAGTGTATAGTAGGTTCTTTGGTTTGAGTTATTTCTCAGCTTCCGGATGTCCACAAGTTTAGCGTTGCTCCATTAAGCAGTAGGGCTGCTCTGAATGCTTGGACTAGAAAATACTTTAGGGTAGCCTCGTTTCCTCGTGATCAAGTATTAAGGCTTAGAAGAGGAAGGAGGGAAAGAGTTCTTAGTTCTAAGCCTAACCATATAGTGAATCAGTGTTTAGATATTATAACTAAAAAGGTTCCAAACATTAGGGTTCCTAGGAGAGAGATCATTGTGATACGATTCATAGGGCTCAAGAGGAGTTTAACCTCTCTGGTCTGATTATCGGTCAGAATTTCCGGCTCGGAGTGAGCCCATTTATATAAAGGCTTAAAATAATCCTGGTTTTCTTTTTGTGAGGATAATAACTGCTATTGTTGATCTAAACAGGGCTAAAGTAAGCGGAAGATAGTTCTTTCATATTAGATGCATCAATTGGTCATAGCGAAAGCGAGGATACGAAGCTCGAACCCAGAGAAATGTAAAGACTAAGAAAATGGACTTTAGTGCAAATATTCCTTGAGCTACTATTGGAACTTTAATTACTGGTCTTCTTCCCCCCAAGAAAAGCAGAACTCTTAAAGCTTTCATGAATATTATTTTTCTATATTCTGCTATAAAAAATAAGGCAAAGGGTCCCCCTGCATATTCTACTTTATACCCTGATACGAGTTCTGATTCTCCCTCGGTTAGATCAAAAGGAGCTCGATTTGTTTCTGCGAGTGTGGATATAAACCACATTACTCTTAGAGGAAAAAGTGGAATAAAAGATCAGCAGATCTCTTGGAGTTCTGAAATACTGCATAAGGCGAAGGACCCTACTCATAAAAGAAGTGATAGAAGTATTAAACCTAGTCTTATTTCGTAAGATATAGTTTGGGCTACAGCTCGGATTCCTCCTAGTAAAGAGTACTTCGATTTTGATGCTCAACCTGATCCTAGTATTCCGTAAACAGCTAGTCTGGAGAGGCCTAAAACTAAGAGTAGCGAAAGATTTAGATTTATTAAGGGTTGTGGAATGGGTATGACGGACCAAAGAATTAATGCTAATATAAGAAATAGAAGTGGTGAGAAAAAAAATATATATGGGGAAGCGGTTGAAGGCTTTAGGGTTTCCTTAATAAATAACTTTATGGCGTCTGCGAATGGTTGTAGTAACCCGTAAGGTCCTACTACTTTTGGCCCCTTCCGGAACTGCATGTAGCCTAGAACCTTTCGTTCTACTAGAATCAGGAAAGCGACAGCTAGTAATATTGGCACGATGAATATTAGGGAGTGAATAATGAATAGAATATGTGTCATAACCTTCAAGAAGAGTCGAACTCCCTGTAGGGGAACTTAGGTCCCCGGCATTACCGTTTTGCTATGAAGGTAGTTGTACGCTATCGTGGAGATTGGTCACGGTCTCTTGATTGGAAGTCAAGTATAATTTTTATACTAATAGCGTGACGAAGAGTGGAGCTTTAATCCACATTAGAAGGTTTACAACCTTATTCTTTTTCAGACATCTTGTCGGAGATCTTAGTTAATCCTATAACGCTGGCCTGTCAGACCGGAGTGGTGAGTGAAAGTCTCACAGATTTCGTTTAGTAGTGGAAAGGTTTTAACTTCCATTTTCGGAATATGAGTCCGAAAGCTTGGTTAGCTTACACTACGCAAGTCATTTATATAAATAACAAGGTATAGCTAAGTAGAAAGCATCTCTTTTACACAGAGCATATCCCTGTGCGATTCAGGTTACTTTGAGAAATAGGTTCTAGCTCGTTTGGAAGCAACTTCTAGTTTGCAATTAGATATGTTTTACACCATAGAACCCAAAGACTATAGGGGTTTAACCTATACTTTAAGCTTTGAAGGCTTAGAGTCTTTTAACTTAAGTCTTTGTGATCTTAGTTTAAGTTTAAAATTTCTGTTTTGCATACAGAGGATCCAGGAGTCCTGGTGATCACACTTGTAGTTTAAGAAAGGAGTTGCACCCTTGATAATAGGACCTAAACCTAATGCATTAACTTCTTTGCTACTTAAACCTGAGTTGAAAGGGATCTAACCTTCATCCTTTTGGTTAACGGCCAAATGCTATTTTTCAGCTTCAACTCAATTGAGGCGTAGTTTAAAGAAAAATGAGGGTCTTTGATTCCCTTGATAAAAGGTCGTGACTTTTCGTCTCAGGTGCGCAATGCTGTCTTGCATCTGTTGTCCCCAAAACAACTATTTTTCTTAAACTAGCTCCTGTTTATAAAGTACTATTTATATAAATGATATCTCCAGTGCTTCGTTTTTAAGCACTGGAGATCTGGGGAAACTATATCTGAAAAATAATACCTCTAGGGTTGAGTTATTTAGGAGTTTAGTGCCGCTGGAGGGAGGATGTATAGCTAACCAATAGAAAAATAAAAGATAAAAATAGATATTAAAAGTAGTTAAGTTACTATAAATATGAGTGTGGTAGTTAAAGATAAGAACTGGAGGGGGGGGTCCAAGGGGGACTAGGAAAGGAAAAGACAAGCTCTAAGAGGGAGTTAAACCCTCTCTTTTAGTTTACAAGACTAATTGCTTTTCGTAAGCTTTTAAAGCTGCTTCTTCTAAGGATTTCACTTAGTTCTAGGGCTTGAAAAGCCCTTATCTTAAATGGACTAAAGAGGCTATTGTTCCAGGTGGCACCTTCCGGTACACCTACTATGTTACGACTTTTCTCCTCGTTAGAGGAGAGTGACGGGCGATGTGTGCGCATTCTAGAGCTTGCTTCACGAAATCCTTATTTATTCCGTTACTGTTGAATCCTTTTTTGGTAGGTTTTTCATTTTTACTTCCTCTGTTCTTTAAGTAAAGTAGCTCATCGATCCCCTATTCATTGGCTGCACCTTGATCTGACGTTAAGAGATTTCTTCATTCCGCTCACGCTTTTTTAAGGTGAGCTGACGACGATGGTATACAAGCTGTGTAATTCTTGAATAGGTAAGGTATCTTGAGGGTTATCAATTCGATGACAAGCTCCTCCAAGGAGGTCTAGAAAACCGCCAAGTTCTTTAAGTTTTAGTTTTTCCGTACTGCTCTGGTGGTTATATGTTTGGGATAGGTATAATAGGGTATCTAATCCTAGTTTATGCCCTTTCTTATTAGGTGTACTTTCCGTAAATTTTGATTGTGTTTTGGCTTGCTACTGCTACTATCTTCCTTATGAACGGAACTCTTGTGGTCTTCCCTCTTTGCACCGGTTTCTCCTAATTTGAAGGTAACGTATAACCGCGGCTGCTGGCACGGTATTGGCCCCTTCTCTTTCACCTGTCTACATCTTAATTTCTTAAATTGTGTAATGTTAAGCACTGCTGACCGCGGTAAATGTTTCAACTTTTGTTAATATAACTTATGCTTGTTCCTCTACATATTTGGTGAGGAGACTATCCGCTGGGGTGGGTTTTCCTTGCATGTGGCAGACGAGGAGGAAATAGGAGAGAAACTAGAACCAAGTTTTCTATTAGAGAGGGGAGTCTAACCTCTGATCTGGCATTTTCAACGCCAAGCTTTTTCCTTAAGCTACTCTAATTATCGAAGGAGAAGCTTTTTTTCTAATAGAGAGGCTCCTGGAAAAAAAAATAAAAAGATGGCAAAATAAAGTATTGAAGCTACTTGTCCTATTATTATATAAGGTTCTTCTACTGGTTGTCTTCCTATTCAAGTGAGGATAATGAAAGTAGCTATTAAAGACCAGAATATTATTTGTCTGATGGGCCGAAATGTGGAGGCTTGTTTGGAGGAAGTGTGGAGTATCGGTACTAAAAATCAAATTAGTACGGCTGCTACGAGAGCTATTACTCCTCCTAACTTTTTAGGTATGGATCGTAGGATGGCGTAAGCGAAGAGGAAATATCATTCTGGTTGTATATGAACAGGTGTTACTAGGGGATTTGCAGGTATGAATTTTTCTGGGTCTTTTAAAGCTGTGGGGGCCAGTAGAGCTAGCGAAAGGATTCCTGTTAATAATATTAGGAATCCTACTAAATCCTTAAATGAGAAATAAGCGTGAAACGGTGCCTTGTCAAAATTTCTGTCTAGCCCCGTTGGATTGTTTGATCCGGTTTGGTGTAGGAAAAGTAGATGAATTACTGATAAGGCTGCTATTATGAATGGGAATAAAAAATGAAACGTGAAAAAACGAGTTAGGGTTGCTTTGTCTACTGAGAACCCACCTCACACTCATTGTACAAGTTCTGTTCCTATGTATGGGATTGCGGATAGAAGATTGGTTATTACTGTGGCTGCTCAGAAGGACATTTGCCCTCAGGGTAGCACGTATCCTACAAAGGCAGTGATCATAGTTATTAGGAATAAGATGACTCCTATTTTTCAAGTTTCTTGTTTGACGTAGGACCCATAATAAATACCTCGGCCTATATGGCAGTATAAACATATAAAGAAAAAGGAAGCTCTTTTAGCATGTATGTTACGAAGTAATCATCCATATTTTACATCTCGGCAAATGTGCCTGACGGAAGAAAATGCTAGGGATATGTCTGCTGTGTAGTGCATGGCTAAGAAAATTCCAGTTATTAATTGGATTATTAGGCATAGACCTAGTAGTGAGCCGAAGTTTCATCATACAGAGAGTTTTCTTGGAGAAGGAAGATCGACGAGTGATCCTTTTATGATTCGGAATAGTGGGTGTCTCTTTCGTATTGGACCTGTCATTTATATAAATGGTATTTTATTTATTTCTTCTTTTGTTACTTTTAGGAAGAACTTTGGTTTTTTATAGTCTCTCTCCATATTATGCTGCTCTGGGTTTAGTTATGACGTCATTATTTGGTTGTGTTATTTTGAGATGTTTAGGTTTAAGTTTTTTAGCTCTACTATTACTTTTGATATATATGGGGGGTATGATGGTAGTATTTGTATATTCTAGTGCTTTGTCTGCGGACCGATATCCTATTGTTAGGAATTTAGGTGAAGTTTTTATTATTTTTGCGTTATTGTCCATATGAGTGTTTTTTATTTTTGAAGATTTTTATGAATCTGGACTAGTTGGAAGAAGCATATTGGGTTTAAATGATTTTAGTAGATTATCTGGGTTGTATGGAGTAGGAGGATTCTATCTTGTGGTTGGAGGTGTGGCACTTCTAGTGGTTCTCGTAGTCGCTCTCGTTGTTTCTTGGGGAGTTGAATCTTCATCTTTACGGTCTATTTAGTTACTCATCTAAGCAGCTTAAATGGATAGAGAAATACTTGTAATTATTATTATTATAGTAACCGTCGATAATAAATACTGCTTAATATATCCAGTCTGGGCTCCCTGTGTGAGCTTTGAGGCTAATTTTATTGTTTTAAATATCCCTTGTCCACCTTTTAGTTCTCTTCAACCTCGATCTAGTGTTCGGGTCGTTCTTAGAAGGGCTAGGTTTTTAAAGGTGGATGTAAACGCAGGGTGAGTCAGTCGATCGAAGAACCAGGTTTTTGTAAAAAAGCTCTTTCTCATAGTTTTTTCCTTTTGTGAGTATATAATTATTGTCGAGGCTATGGAGGCCCCAAGTAATGTTACTATTAAGGGGAGGGTCTTTACTGCTGGGAAGGGAATAACTACAGGAAGTTCAAAGCAGTAGGAGGAAAGTATTCATCCTATTATTATTGCTCCTCCTCTTAGTCGAACTAATGGGTAGTAGAGATTGGGATTCTCTTCTTTTATTGGTTTTATGGATGAGTTTTTTGGTGTTTTAAAAAAGCAGAAGGAGACTATTCGAAAACTATAGCCCGCTGTTAACAGAGTGGCTATTATTGCGAGGGAATATCTTAATAAATTTCTAGGGGAGAGAGTTACGGCTTCAAGAATGAGGTCCTTCGAATAAAACCCCCTTAAGAAGGGAATTCCCATAAGAGCAATACTTCCTAAAAACAAGCAAGCTGAAGTTATAGGCGCTGTCTCACTGGTTTTTGACATCTTTCGTAAATCCTGTTCTTTTTTATATCTATGAATTAAGCTTCCAGAACAAAGAAATAACATAGCCTTGAAAAATGCATGGGTACATATATGAAATAGGGCTAGTAGAGGTTGATTAAGTCCAATGGCTATTACCATTAAACCTAGTTGTCTCGTGGTTGAATAAGCTATTATCTTCTTTATGTCGTGCTGGAAGAACGCAGAAGTAGCCGCGAATATAGCCGTGAGTCTTCCTATTACAACGCATGCCGTTAGAAACCTTTTCGTAGTATTTACTATAGTAGTTACCCGTACGAGTAAAAAGACTCCAGCAACAACCATTGTAGATCTATGAAGTAAGGCTGAAACGGGTGTGGGGCCTTCCATTGCTGCAGGAAGTCAAGGATGTAACCCAAATTGAGCTGACTTTCCTACGGCAGCAATTAAGCATGCAAAAAGAATTATTTTAATTTGTAATTTAGATAATGTTCCGAGTAAGAGTCTTTTCAAGTTTCAAGTTCTGTTTTTGAATAGAATAGCTCTTATAAGTAGTATTATCCCTATATCTCCTATTCGGTTATATATTACTGCTTGGAGTGCTGAGGCTTTGGCGTCTTGGCGAGTGAACCATCAGCCTATCAAGAGAAAGGATAAGAATCCGACCCCCTCCCACCCTATAAAAAATAGGAATAGATTTTTGGAGGAGGTTAGGATTAACATTTTGAGGAGGAATATTATTAGAAGTCGGAAGAATTTTGGACCTAGGGGGTCGGATTCCATATAATATAATGAGAATTCCATGATTGATCAGGTGACTAAAAGTGCTGTTGTTAGGAAAAACAGGAAGCTGATGTCTAAAGAGAGGGAGACGAAGAAGTCTGGCGTACTTCTTTCCATTCAAGGTGTTATGTTTCTTGTGGTGGATTTTGGTTCGAAATAAAAAATGGCCAGACTAAGTGTGGATAATAACCTGAGGATCTTTAGGGTTGTTAGGGATACTTTTCCTTTTGTTATTCTTCGGATCGATTTGGTCGTTTTCTTTCTGGTAATTATCGAGGAAATGATTAGGATAATGAATATTGATATAGAAACTGAAGTTATTATTAGTGAAGGGTGAACTGTCATCGAGATCTCCATGGAGTTAAACCACGGCTTCCTGAGCTTAGCAGGCTTGGAAGACTCGCATAGATCCCGGACTCTGGAGCATTAATACTGCTTCTTCTAACGCCACAGGTTAGTGTTCTGTTATATAAACTACTAGAGTCATATTGAGCAAGATTCTGGTGATAAGATTAGTGGGATGAGTGGGGCTAAATGTAGTATTATCATTAGGTGTTCTCGTGGGGTGATGTTGGCGAATAGTATTTTAGGTGTCGGTTTTGTTTGGGTTTTAGCATTTTGAAATATAGAAAGAGAGTATATTGCCCCAAATACTGTTGCTAAGCCTAGAACTGGGAGTAGTCATATAGATCATCCTAATATACCGGATATAATTAATATTTCTCCTATTAGTTTTGGCAGAGGGGGCAGACCTAGGTTGGCGGCGCAGGCCACTAGTCATCAAATTGGGAGTAAGGTGGTTATAGTCTTGAACCCCCGGGTTATGAACATTTTTCGGGTATGGGTCCGTTCATAGAGTAGTTTGGCCAGTGCGAAAAAAGCTGACGAGACTAACCCGTGGGCTATCATTAAGATCAGAGCGCCTCTAACAGCTCATTGGGTCCCGAGTATGGTTCCTGCTGCCACTAGTCTCATGTGGCCGACTGAGGAATAGGCTATTAGGGCCTTGAGGTCGGTCTGCCGTAGGCAGATTATACTGGTGACTAAAGAACCTCAGCAACAAAATGTGAGTAGGGCTCTCTTGGAGATTAGAACTGAGGGGAAGAAATGTGACATGCGGATTAATCCATAGCCTCCTAGCTTTAGAAGGATGGCGGCAAGGATCATTGATCCTGATACGGGGGCTTCTACGTGTGCCTTTGGTAACCATAGATGAAATCCATATACTGGCATCTTTACTAGGAAGGCTACTATAGTCATTACTCACCAGGTTTTCATAGATAGGGCTGTTTTGACGTTTAGGTCTAATGTCGAGGATATGGGTAACATTAAAGATCTTTGCTCTGATCTTAAAACTAAAATTGATACTAGTAGAGGCAGTGATCCGAAGAGTGTATAGAATAGGAAGTAGGTGCCCGCCTGTATTCGCTCTACTTTAGCTCCTCACCGGGTTATTAATATAAGTGTTGGTATGAGAGTGGCTTCAAAGCATATAAAGAATGAGAGTATTTTTAAAGAAGAGAAGGTTAGTATTAGGAAGAATATTATTAGGGAAACTAATAGGAGAAATCTTCTTTGTAGGTTTTGGGAACTCAACTTTATTTTATTTTGGGCGAGTAGGCATAGAGGGGCTAGTCAGCATCTTAGTATTATTAGGGGTCTCGAAAGGGGGTCTGAAGCTAGGGATAGTCTTAGAGATGATCATGTTTCTGTTTGCTCTTTCAGGAGGGTTATGGATACTAAGGTTGCTATTGATAAGGATGTAAAGGTTAAAGATCACTTTCACCGTGGTTTATGAATGGAAGTTATTGATACAATGGAGATGGATAGAAGGGTTAACATTTATTATTCGGCTCATTCTAAGCCTCCTTGTTCTCATTCATAGGCTAGTCCTCCGGCTAAAATAACTATGAATATGGTTGAGAATAGGCTGAAGGTAATAATTGAGGATCCTATTGAAGATATAGTTGGAAATAGGAGGGCGATTTCTAGATCGAAGATTAGAAATAATATTGCGATGAGGAAGAATCGAAAAGAAAAAGGAAGTCGGGCTGAGTTTATTGGATCAAAACCACATTCATATGGTGTTTTCTTTTCTAGGTCTAATGTTCGTCTTGGTAGGAAATGTCCAACGATTAGGAGTATGGAGGCTAATGAGGTGGCTAGAAGGGTGAAGAGTATTAGGTTCATGGTTTTTATTAATATAAAGGAGAAGTGGCAGAGTGGTTATGCGATTGACTTGAAATCATTTGATGGAGGTTTAATTCCTCTCTTCTCTTATGATCCTCATCAGTAAATACATACATAAAGGAATAGTCAAACGACATCTACGAAGTGTCAATATCATGCGGCTGCTTCAAATCCGAAATGGTGGTGTTTGGAGAAGTGATGGTTAAGGAGACGGAAGAAACACACTGCTAGGAAGGTGGATCCTATAATGACGTGTAGACCATGGAATCCTGTAGCTACAAAGAATGTGGACCCGTAGACTCTGTCTGCTATAGTGAATGGGGCATCCAAATATTCTCATGCTTGAAGAGCGGTAAAGTATAGGCCGAGGGTTACTGTTAGACCTAAGGCTTGAATAGCTTCCTTTCGGTTTTTTTCTATTATGCTGTGATGTGCTCAGGTTATTGTAACTCCTGAGGAAAGAAGTACTGCTGTTTTTAGTAGTGGTACTAGAAAGGGTTTTAAGGGGTTTATTCCAGCAGGAGGCCAGGTGACCCCAATTTCCACTCTTGGGGCTAAGCTTCTGTGGAAGAAGGCTCAAAAAAAGGCGAAGAAGAAACAAACTTCTGATGTTATAAACAGGATCATACCGTACCGTAGGCCTTTAATTACTATTAGGGTATGATGTCCTTGGAAAGTGGCTTCTCGTATTACATCCCGTCATCATCTTATAGATGTTAAGGAGATGGCTAGTAAGCCCAAGGCTACGAGCCTGAAGTTACCTGTGTGGAACCATACTACGGTTCCGGAGGTTAATATGAGGGCGCCGAAGGCAGCTGTTAATGGTCAAGGGCTTTGGTCAACTAGGTGGAAGGGGTGTTGATGGGTCATATTTATATGTTTTGGTCCAGGTAGAAATGGGATAGGGAGGTGAAAACGTAGGCTTGAATGCAGGCTACCCCAACTTCTAGAATGAAGAGCAATATTAAGATTATTAGTGTGAGAATACTTATGACGGGTGATTTCGCGAGGAGCCAGGTGGCCGTGGAGAGTAAGAAGAGTAGTAGATGTCCAGCAGTTAATTTGGCTGCTAGTCGGAGGCCTAAAGCTATTGGTTGAGCAAATAGTCTTAAGGTCTCTATTCAAACCATTGCTGGTATGAGTGCAGGAGGGGTTCCTTGTGGGACTAAGTGTCTTAGTCGGCTATTGAAGGCTAGATAGAAACCAAGTATTTTTACTCTCATTCATAGGGGAATGGCCAGACTGTAAGTAAAGGAAGCATGTCTGGAAATAGTAAAGGCGTATGGGAATAAACCTATAAGGTTTATAGACAGTATTATGAAGAATACTGACATTAAAAGGGAGGTTCAAGGTGCAGTTTTTCGCTTTGTGTTTTGGAATAGAAGCTTTGTGGCTTCAAATCGTATTTTTTCTCATATGTAAAATAGTCGGCCTCTAAATTGTTTAGAGGGAAATAAGAATAAAAGTCACGTTATTGCTAGAAAGCTTGACAGTAGATGAATCGGGATTCAAGCGATAAGGTCAGGGGAGAATTGTCCAAAGAGCCTGGTTATTATCATTGCCATTGGTTTTTATGCGTGGGTTTGTTTGTCTTGTCTTGTCTGTTTCTAGTTTTCTTTTTTCGTTTGTGGTTGAACAATAAGGATATGACTAAGAGTACGAGGGATCAGGCTATTATAAAATTAAATAGAAACCAGGTTAGGTCTAATTGAGGCATTCCTTAAGGGGATGTTTACCCATTTTCAGATCAAGAGGCTGAGGCTTTGGTGTTAAGCTACTTAAGGATTCTTCTAAGTTCTGTGTAATTCAGCGTTCAAATGTATTAAACGGTACGGATTCAATTACTATCGGCATGAATCTGTGGTTGGCCCCACATATCTCGGAGCATTGTCCATAAAATAACCCGGTACGGTTCAGTAAGAAGGAGGTCTGGTTGAGGCGTCCAGGGACAGCGTCCATCTTCACTCCTAGTGAAGGAACGGCCCATGAGTGTAGCACGTCAGCTGAGGAGATTAGTATACGTATTGGTTTCTGATAGGGAAGTATAAGCCGGTTGTCTACTTCTAGTAGTCGTGGTTGGCCCTCGTATAGGTCTCTGGTTGGTATCATGTAGGAGTCAAATTCGATTTCATGATAGTCTGTGTATTCATAGCTTCAGTACCATTGGTGTCCTATTGCCTTTACGGTTAAGAACGGGTTTTTGACTTCATCCATTAGATAGAGTAGCTGCAAGGAGGGGAAGGCTATAAGTACTAGTATTAAGGCGGGGACTATGGTTCATATGGTCTCTAGTTCTTGGCCCTCTAGAAAGAACCGTTTAGTGAATGTTGAAGAGACAAGGGAAAAAAGGCCATAAAATACGAGGATGGTTATTAGAGTTAGGATTATTAGGGCGTAGTCATGAAAGTAGACTAGTTCTTCCATTAGAGGGGAGGATGCATCTTGTAGTCCTAGTTGTGTTCAAGTTGCCATTTATGTTTGTAGGAGGTTGAATTTTGCTAAGAGGTCTGTGTTGTGTCTTCGGGACAGGGAGACCATAAGTGCTAACCCAGCTCTGGCCTCACAAGCTGATAGGGTTAATAGGAGGATGGAGAATTTCAGGGAAGCAAATGATTCGTGTAGTTGGGCCCATGTTGAAATTTTAAGAAATAAAGATATGAGGAGAAGTTCTAAGCAAAGAAGTAGCGATAATAGATGTAGTCGTTTTATAATTATTCCTATTACTCCTAGAAAAAATAAGGAGAATAGAATGGTGGTTAGAATGTTCATTGGAAGATCTTAGGGTTAAACTAAGAATTTGAAGGCCGAAACTTCATGTTTATTAAACTAATCTCCTTTACATTATTTTATCTCTTAATAGGGAGAAAGGTTGTTGGGGTTTCTTCAAAGGTGTGGTGGGACGGAGGGAAGTATTCATATTGCCATTCTAGTGAGGCTCCTACGAAGGAAGGTGTGGGAACTTCTCGCTGGGAGGCGTAAGCTTCTCATATTAGGAATAAGAATAGAATAGCTCCTACTAGGGATATGAGTGATCCTATTGAGGAAATGGTGTTTCATGTAGTGTAGGCGTCTGGATAATCAGAGTAGCGTCGTGGCATTCCTGCTAATCCGAGAAAGTGTTGAGGAAAGAAGGTTAAGTTTACCCCTATAAACATTATGAAGAATTGGACCTTTGATCATAGTGGGTGCAATCCTGTTCCTGAAAATAGTGGGAATCAATGTGTGAACCCTGCAAATATTGCGAAGACCGCTCCCATTGATAAGACGTAGTGGAAGTGGGCTACTACGTAGTATGTATCGTGTAGAATAACGTCTATTGAGGAGTTGGCTAAAACTATTCCGGTTAGACCTCCTATGGTAAATAGGAACACGAAACCTAATGCTCATAGGAGAGGGGTTTCTCAAACCAGCTTTGATCCTTGCAGTGTAGCCATCCAACTAAATACCTTAATTCCTGTTGGGACAGCTATTATCATGGTGGCTGCGGTAAAGTAAGCACGCGTGTCTACGTCCATACCAACGGTAAACATATGGTGAGCTCATACTAGGAACCCTAAGATTCCAATTGCGACCATTGCGTATACCATTCCTAGGTACCCAAAAGGTTCTTGCTTACCTCTGTAGTGAGCTATTACGTGAGAAATCATTCCAAATCCTGGTAAAATTAGTATATATACTTCTGGGTGCCCGAAGAACCAGAATAGATGTTGAAATAATATTGGGTCTCCTCCTCCAGCAGGATCAAAAAAAGTCGTTTTTATATTTCGGTCGGTTAAGAGCATTGTGATTGCTCCTGCTAAAACGGGTAGCCTCAGCAGGAGTAGAAATGCTGTTATGAAAACGGATCAGACGAATAGTGGGAGCCGGTCAAAGGTGACTCCTGGGGTTCGCATTTTTATGATTGTTGTTATGAAGTTTATTGAGGCTAGTATTGACGAGGCCCCGGCTAAATGAAGGGAAAAAATGGCGAGGTCTACTGATCCTCCGGCATGGGCTATGTTTCTGGATAAAGGAGGATAAATGGTTCATCCTGTTCCGACTCCTCTTTCTACTCCTGCTGAGGCTAAGAGTAGTATGAAGGAGGGTGGGACTAGTCAGAAGCTCATGTTTTTCATTCGGGGAAAAGCCATGTCTGGTGCTCCAATCATTAATGGTATTAGTCATTTTCCGAATCCTCCAATCATGATTGGCATTACCATAAAGAAAATCATTACTAGGGCGTGGGCGGTTACTACTACTTTGTAGACCTGGTCATCTTGGAGTAGGGATCCGGGTTGGGCTAGCTCAGTTCGAATAATAACACTCATGGCTGTTCCTACCATGCCTGCTCAGGCCCCGAAGATTAGATAAAGTGTTCCAATGTCCTTGTGATTTGTGGAGAAAAGTCATCGGTTTAGGTTCATGATTTGTAAATCGTTTGTGTAATTAAAAAACGTGTAAGGGGGGGGCCTTGTGAAGGTAGGGAGACATTATTTTATTATTGAAATCTTAAGCATGTAGATTTGTTTTAAAAATTGGGGGGGCTAGGGGTTCAGGCCTGTTATTAAAAAATCTTGAAAATATTTAGGTTTCAATTTCCTTTTTGAGGTTACCTATTAAAAGGGATTTTCCGG